>JAIOKQ010000208.1:0-23811 GCA_020654165.1 Oryctes rhinoceros
AAAAGTATCGCATAATTTAGTTTTGAATCATAAAAGTATCGCATAATCTTTGTTTGTAGCATAAAGTTGTAAATATACTTTAATGCGCTCTAAGATATAATTTCTATGATTGTTTAAATAAAATACAGGCCAAATAAAAACAAGAACTCATACTTGAGATTTTTATTAAAACAAGAAATTATAATTTTGGAAAGAAAAATGTCATAACAGTAGCTTTTAATACTGAGTACTGCCACCTCTTACTCTTATGACCGCTGGCATACGGTTTGGCAGAGATTCGATTAACCTCCGTATATAAGCCTGATCCAAATTCTCCCACTCGTCACGGAGAGCATTTTCTAGTCCATGCAGGTCCGCTGGGGCAACATTTTGGGTTCATGTCCGGACTTACCGCAGGCCAATCTAAAACTGGAATACCAACATCGTTAAGGTATTCCTGGACGATTATTGCAACATGCGGTCGTGCATTATCGTGCATTAACATGAATTCGTTTCCTATAACTGGCGCATATGGTACTACATGTTCTTCTAAAATGTCCGTTATATACCTGTGGGCAGTCAGTGTAGCTCTGTCTACTGGTACTAACTCTATACGACCTGTTAAACAGATGCCTCCCCAAACCATAATAGAGCCACCAGTGAAATTAGGTCTAGGTCTGATATTACACTGCGAATAGCGCTCACCGTCTCGTCTGTACGCTGAGATACGCCTATCTGAGGTGTAAAGACCAAATCTTGATTCATCTGTGAAGAGTATATTGGCCCAGTCATTAATGTTCCAATTTACATGTTCTGTGGCGAACCTTAAGCGAGCCACTCGGTGGTTCCTAGTGAGACGAGGGGCTGTTACAGCTACTCTAGCTCTTAATCCACTCTGTCGTAACCTATTCCGAATAGTTTGAGTACTCACACGAGTATTCCTGATTCTAGCCAAGTCGTTCTGCAATTGCCTCGCAGTTACATGTCTTCGACATAATGCTTGTAGTAGTAAATAGCGGTCATCTTGGCGAGTAGAACATCTTGGACGACCTGGTACAGGTCTTCTATTGTAATTGTCTGTTTCCCTATATCTGGCTACGGCTCTAGAAACACTTGACTAATTGATGTTCATCGAATTAGCAACGTACGCTTGAGATCGTCCATCTTCGATTAAAGCAACTACAGCAGCCACTTGTTCTGAAGTTAAATTGCTCATTTTAGTTTTAAAAGCGTTGGTACAGAACTCTGACTTCGCACTTTAAAATTTGTCCGTATAGGAAGACTTTCAATAAACAACTGAACAAACCTTACATATATGCATTTTTCTAAATGTGTTCTTTTAGAAAAAAAAAGTAAAAAGGCTATGTTCCATGATTTTGTTAGTGTTTTTATGGTTCACATACACGAGGCAAACTTTTTGTGAACGTATAAAATATTTTGGTATGTAAATGCCCTTTTTTAGTTTATGCGATACTTTTTTGGCGGAGTGTATTAATCAAGTTTTATTAAGTCTCTTTCTCTTATATTTTGGAGCCTTAATATTACAAGAGTAATTTATCGGAAATGATACTTCCTATTGATTTGTGAAAAAATGTAATACACGGTGTTTAATGAAAGAGCGATTTGTTTAACAAAACGCTGAAATACGATTCGATTCGATTTTTATTTACATCATTTAATTAAACGGAATAAATCGCATGTTTTCCGAGTAACGTACGAAATGTTGAACATTTATGCGTTTATTAAACTAAAAACATATTTATCAATACTTTAACAAGTATCTTGCAACTTAACAGAACACGCTAGCTTTGGTTCGGTTATTTTTGTTAAATCAAATCAATATTTCTATCATCTGTGCTTCGAAACATATTACTCTGATATTAACGACAAATCCCCTTGACAAGTAGAGCTCCATAAAAACGTCGTTCTTTATTTATGATAACGCTTATTCACTTATTTTACTTCCCGTTTTTAAGAATGCTTATGCAATGCTTGCATTTTTCCTTTGCTTTCTATCAACATCCTAATGTAGGTTGGTTGAACCTTCATTTTAAATTCGATCCAATTTACAAATATTCAACTAACTATACGCCGTTGTTCTAAACCATATGGAGTGTTGAGTATACTTAACAAACAAGGTTGGTCAGGTTATTTAATTTTAAGTTGATTCAATAAATCTTTTTCTCTTAGTGTAGCTATGTAGCCCCATAACTTTGAACTACCTGTATATAAAGGATGTCAAATATTAATTTAAGAGAGTAATATTTCACTAATATTGAAAATAATGAGAATAACGTATTATATAGCCGTAAAAATAAAACGTTAAATTGCAACGAAATGTAATATTATATCCATTACAATTATATAGTCAGATAGTAGATGTCAAATACAAAATAGCTACCCAAAGATACGGAATGGAGTGGAAAACAACATTATTGAGTTGGCCCAGAAATAACATCTGTTTAGAACGTAAATCGTTCAATATTTAATGCCATAGAAGCTTTGTGGGCCTGTTATATCTACCATTAATATCTAGCTTTTGTTGTCATCTCTCAATAAACCGCTCGGCGCTTCTTCTAGATAATTCAGCAGATCGCGTATTTGCAAAACATTTACTGGCCAATATTTACTTTTGTAACGAAAGCATTACTTGTTAAAATGTTGTTGGGTGAGCACGATACAGAAACGAATTCAGGAACGCTATACACTTGAGACTTAACACAACAAACTTGAAACTTGAACCCGCTGTTACGCACAGTAAAGGCTGGTCCATACGTACTTTGATTTCATCATAATAACCTTTCAAGACTGTCCATAATTTCGTCACCGTTCAAACTTTCATCTCGTACTCGCAGACAAATTTTTCAGTGATATTTGAAGAAACAAAAGAACTGTGAACCGAAAATTGTAATTGTTTATTGTTGGGGAACTTTTTTATTATTTTATATGTATGCGAAATCGGTAAGAGTAGCATTATTTCCTAGTGCTGTTGTCGTGTAAAAGTGCTAGATCCAATTTAATGTTGACAAATTTTGCGATAATTATTTTAGTAACTCGTGTAGAGACTTATTGAAAATTCATTAAATTTTGCAAACCCTTTTTTTCAGAACGTAACACTATGGAATTAAAAGAAGCAGGTTATATCAAGTTGCTGATAATGCCATTGAAAACATATATCTGTATAGGAGGCACTGGTACAAATGATGAGTGATAACATGCAAAATATTCCAGTAAAAAAAATTTCGTTCCTACCTTTCTCCCGCATATTTTCCTTAATGCCCAAGTCAATAAACAATATCATACTTTATTATTTAACAAAACACATTTCGGGCGGAGGAAATGTTTTTCAAGAATCAAACATTGAAACTAGTTGAGAAAAATAGTTAAAGTTATCAGTTTCATTAAAATATTTAAGACTTATCTACAATATTGACCAACATTGGTAATATTTACAATATTGTTGTGAATCTCAACATTCTTCGACTAAACATTACCTGACAATATTCAATCTGGTATTCATCTTCCTCTAGAACTTTGAAAATTGATACTGTATTCGTCCGTACTTTGTATATAAGGACTGTAATTTCATGTTTGGAGAACAATATGCGATTTAAGTCGCTGCTTCCTAAACGGTAGGCATGCGCTTCTTTGGCCCTAGAGGGCGCCAAGAAATGTCGAGTTTGTCGTTTTGAAAGTTGCGGCATTAACTGTGAGGCAACAGCGATAGAAGGTAGAGATAAAAAAAGTATTCTCGAAACCACGTTGATGACGCCTGGTAGGTTGAAACATGTCCGTGTGTCGTTTGTGCCCATCTATACCTTGGGGAAGCTAATATTGAAAGTATTATTTTAGAACATAACCAAAACGCTGTACATTATTAAAGAGATGGAGAAAAACGCCCTCTATCATTGTGTTCGGTTCGATATCACTTCAAGGAAGTGAAATCATCAACTTAATGCAATAGGTAGGAAGTGTCGTTAGCGCAAGGTGGTACAAGGAAAGGAAAACTTGTCCGAGCTTTGCATCATGTATACAAGAAATTCAATGAAGCCAGAGAAATAGGAGGTATTGTACATAGACGAATTTACAAAAATGGGCAACAGAAGCTAAAGAACTTTCTTAACTAATGGTTTTTCAGGCATTATATAAACGATTGTTACGTTTCAAAGGAAGATGTAGAAAGATTAGTAAAGTTGTTACGCTATCATTTGGTACTGACGCCACGTAATTAGAAGAGGAAAGCGTCTATTTTTGCTAATGAAGTGAAATAATATATTGAAAAGCAACAAACATAGCGCAGCGAATGGTTTTTATTATTCCCGTACTTTAGCTCTGTAGAACACCTAACAAGTACAAGACCTCCAATAGTTTCTGCTCCAAGAAATGTCTTGTCACCTGTATGTACTGTACTGAAGGAACCAGGAAGCAGTTCATGCTCTCTCCGTAAGGGTGAAGGCTGTAACTTCCGGCAAATTGACCACAGACCTATTAACGCTTTGTCCCAACAGAATTATTAATTGTGTTGATACGGGGAAAGTTATATTAATCATCTGATATTAGCAAATTTATTTATTATATAATGTTAATCAGAGAATTAAACGACTTTTAATACTGGATGTCTGACGAAATTTTGAAAAATCTTGATACGGTTTCGAAACTTCTTTCATCTCGAGCCGCTAAATAATTCTGTGAAAAAGAGAATGCGGGTGGGAGCATAACTCACACCTCCATTCCTCTATTCCTTTGTAACAACAACTTTCTAGATATTTGAAAGAGGTATGAAAATGTATGTTTTATGGAAATTATTACTTATCGGATTGTTTCGCAACAACAAGAAATCGCCGCGAATTGAGAGAACCTTATTCCTTATTACCGCCGTGCGTAGTACCTTTTCCCATTTCCTTTGAATTTTTGTCGAATTGTCTAAGCACCTTCATAACTTGGCCATCAGTTCCATTCCGATTTGCAGAGGACGTATTTGTTAGTAAACGGACACGCGCTAATAAATATTTCGTCAGAAAAAATATTATGTTTAATTTTATAATTTCGATTGTCAAGTCTATGTCTTATTTATTTTATCGATATACGTGGACTAAATTTAGCGTGGGGCTGCGATATACGCCGATATACCCTGATGGACGCATTCGTAAGCTCAAAATGACAGGACTGCGCTTCAAAGGGATCTCCCGGATGTATTTTGTAACGAGATAATATATCATATTGTCACTATGGAATAAATAATAAAAATAAATAGATGTTACAAGTACTACGCTTTACTTTACTTCTTTTCTTAATGTTAACGTATGTTACCTATAGACGGTGATTTATGTGATATGCTCTCTACTGCACTGAAAATGAAAACAATCTAAATGGAAATTGATTATACCTAAGTATTAATTTAAATAGAGCGCTATTACTCTACGTTTTTACTATTTTACTATTTTAAAATTACATAAATTAGTTGTTAGGAAAGGGTTCTTCCAACGTGAAGCAAACAATAAGTTTCTCTGAATTTATTCAAAACCAGTTTCGGTTAAAATGGTTTCGCAGAGTTATCGAAGAGAGATTATCTAAATACAATATCGTGCTTAGAACGCAGATCGTTCAAGACAGCGTAATTGATTTGCATTTAGTAAATTTATTTCCCGACATAATTTCTTTACAGCTTTATATGTTTAGTCCAATGACGTTTCAACTTTTTTAAATCATCCAAGTAATAGGATTTGTCGAACTCCGCAAAATACGCCTTTGCTTTCTTAACATCAACCATTCGCCGGGAAGCCGTCTTTTGAGGTAAAAAAAGGAAATCACACCGAACTAAATTCGGCAAATATGATGAACGGAGCATCAATTCTTACCACCATTATTATCGCAATTGTCAATGAATGGGCCAAGGTGTAATCATGATGGTAGAGAATCTTCTTCGCTAGGCGTGACCTTTTCCACTTCAGTTCAGCGCGGAATCGGTCTAATAGTATTGTCCCGTAATTAACCTCCCTTTCTCTGAATAATCAATTAAAATTTTGCTTGCGAATTCCAACAAATCATCGCCATAATTTTTCCGACTGATGAAATGGTCGTCGCCTGGTTTGGTGCACGCTTGCCGAGAAAGAAGCAATTTTGTTAACTAACCTTTGCTTATATTGCGGGTATTGCGTTTACCGTGTTCAAACACTGCTTTGAAGTTACGCATCTCGTTGGTATAGCTCTCATGTGAGAAACGCTTTTAACACGTTCATTTGAAATGTTTACCGTATTAGCAATTTCTCTTCATCCGATGATTTGCTAGCACGACATAATGAACTTTATTAATTATATCGCCTCAATCAAAGGTAGGTTACGCTCGAATTCATTAAATCAGTATTCATCAAAGGTACATGGTCTTTACACAGTACATACAAGTAGTCTTTGATTTCTCCAAATGTTATTCCTTCCAAAAAAAAGAAATCGAGAACTGACTTCACAAATACATAAACTTATCCGCTTTCAACAGATCTCAAAACAACGCAACTCGATGAACTAAAGAATAATACTTACAGTCGCTAATTCATTCCATCCTGATATTTATTTCATTTGATCCGGATGAGATCGGTATAAATAAAAATAAAATTGACACGTAATACTTTTTTCAAGTTGGTAAATAAACGAAATTGAAATTATGGAAATATTCTTCCAGCCGAGACCGTCTTGGTTTTTTCATAACAGTTAATATATTTGAGATGTTTCTGATCTGACTCGCTGCTAATGAATTGTCCTGCTTGAAAGACGAGCGCTTATCGCCTTTATTTCTGGTCTTGTTTGTATGTGTGCACATAATCCTTGTCAAACCAATACGGCGTATTTGTTTGGGAAACTACTAGTAAGTGCTGAATTGTTATTTATTTTAAAAATATACGAATAAGTCCTTTTGTTATATAGTCTGAAGATAAATCAAGTTGACCTTTTCTGTAAAGTAAGTACGTTGTTTACTTCTTTCGCACTGCCCCACCCTAACATGTTTTACGTCATATCGAGACGCTAACGCATACTATATCTACAAAAGTGCTGTAGCCTACACAGATCCAAAATTAGATTAAAATTGCAACGCCGACTTAAGCTTTTTTCAGATGATTACAAAATGCTGATTCCGATCAAGTTATCTGTCAATTGGTAAAAGCAAAATCGCTGCGCGAGCATCGCCTCATCTCCTACTGGTATTGATGATTTGTACGAGCGAAGTTGGTTTTCTCACAATTCAAAGTTAAATTATTTTTTGGCTTGAAAATTTTTCTTTTTTATCTCTTTTTCGAAGATGAATACCAATGGACTTTCGATTTCCAATATTAGCCGCAGTTATGGCGATTTATACGTCAATAGAGGGAAGACTTTGATTGTTATTGCAAATTTTTAACATTTCCAGTACCGTCTACCAAACTCATTCTCAACCAATTTATGAACAAGCTAAGCCTTCTCCTTTATCACTATCTTTCGATAATGCTAGTAGTACAATCCAATAGTTTTCACTATTTGTTGCTAATTGTAGTTTGCCCCGTTGCGGCATATTTTTCTACAGTTCCCATTTGTTTGAATCGGCTGAAGTTTTTCCAAACAGTAGGTCGTGGATTCGGATCTCTATCGCGATGAACGTTATTAAATAACCTTCTTCGCTTATCTCCACAAGCCAGCATCGTAAGAATTTTGATTTATTCACGTTCACATAAGTTTTCCGATTTTCGTACCGATAATTCTCGCAGAGAAATGACAATTAACGCTGTTCAGATACTTTAATTGTTTACTGTTTACATGGACTGTACCTTCCTTGTTTAGTGCAGCGTTTCTTCGATATATACTGTATATATCTATATGAAACTACTACAGTTATTGCTAGAGATGACAAAGGCAGGACGAATTATTCCTTTTTTGCAGCAACTATATAGACTCGTGTTTATTCGTCCCACGAGAAAGGATTCGCATTGCCTACTGGTGTTCCCGAAAGCCGACAAAACACAAGTCCGTCTAGTCTCCCAAAAAAAAAATAATAATTTCATCCACCTTTGTCCTTTCTAGATTGCAGTAAAAAACTATTATGCTACGAAATAAATAGCTTTTGTTGTGGCAAAGTTTTTATTTGCAAAAAATAATAAGAGCAGGAAAACCTCCAAAAGTAACGTACTATGCAGAACATTTTGTTTATGTTTTCTGCCAATTATAATTTGATTCAAAATTGTAATTTTTTTGTTTCAGAGTCAAGTTGTTACATACCTATTACCTATTTTTTTAGGTTTGAAATGGCATTTCCTCGAAACGCTTTCTATGTAGCCACATGACATTTTTATTTTATCACAGAGAGAGCTTTGTATTATATCAAGCAGCTAAAGAAAGTGGTAAGTTTCTTAAAGAAAAAGGTGACCTCGTAGCTAACAATAAAATAAAAACGTTTTACACCATTTATATCAACCGGGATTTTTTACAAAACGTTTTTCTTCTGTAAAATGCATAACGACAGAAATTGTGCTGTCATTTCTTTAACACGCCCTGTATATTTGATTTCTTTTAAAATTATAAAAGATACGTACATATAGGAACCTTAGTTATGAAATCTCAAATAAAGAGGTAGGTAATTGAAATTTTTTGTTTGACTGTAGCGCTACTAAACACTTTGTCAAATTTAAACTATTTCTTAAACCTCGCATTGGCTGGTAATGAAATCGTCAAATACAGTAAGCAAGTTAGCCTCGGTAACCAGTTCAATATCAGATACTATCTCCCGGATCTATTATCTTGGTAGATACCTAATAAACCACATATCGTCTATCCTCCTGTTCTTCTGGGGATATAATAAATGGTTTATTGACAAGCTGTAATTGAATGAGCAGAGTCTATACGGAGAACAGAGAAAAAGAAACCATCGATCGTGTTTCTTATTTCGACAGAGGGCGTCGCTCTTTATGTGAAACACACACGAAGTATCGCCGACAGAAAAACGTTATTTCTATCTTTTGCCCTTATCGCTCTGTATTTAGGTCACTTTAATCGGAATTGTTTACTTTTTCGTATCAGTGGTTTTCGATTCGGAATGATCGTTTCGTTTTCATTAAATACGATAATGTCGAAAGAAATAGTTCCCCTTTTCATAGCAAAGAAAGATAATTGAAACTCGAGAATAAAAAATAAAGAGCTTTGTGTATCCGCAGAAACTAGGTTATTAGGAATTGCAGTAGATGTTGATGAACGTACGTATGGTATTAAAACAGTAATATTCTAATTTTGTAATGTACCTAAGTTTCTTCTTACAACAACTTTTAAGTTAACTTGTGAAACATTAGAAGTTTCATTGCTTTTAAGGGCCGGCAGGAAAGGATTGCGCTATTTTATTTTAATATTGCGGACTAACATGCTTATCAGGAACTTTTACATGGGAATTTGTTGCTATTTATTATGCCCTCTGAAAATAAGGACGCAATCTTTGGACAGGAAAATATATCAACACATGTAGCAATCAGTATAAAAGGGTTTTTTAATCAGTTTGAAGTAACAGTGTTGCTTTTGCCTGCATCGAGTCTGAGCTGAAGTTCAGTTTAGAACATTTGGGGCATTCTAGCAAGGAAAGCTTATGGTCTGGAAAAGCTGCCCGTTAACGTCTGTCAACTCAAGTCTGAACTTGCTTGGAGCACTCTAAAAAGGATCTCTAACAAGCTTACTCTATGTTATTAAGAATAACGGGAAATTGAAAGATGCTTGGAACTTATAATAGATGTATTTTTGTAAATATCCGTAGAGCAAATACACTCCGCCAAAAAAGTATCGCATAATTTAGTTTTGAATCATAAAAGTATCGCATAATCTTTGTTTGTAGCATAAAGTTGTAAATAAACTTTAATGCGCTCTAAGATATAATTTCTATGATTGTTTAAATAAAATACAGGCCAAATAAAAACAAGAACTCATACTTGAGATTTTTATTAAAACAAGAAATTATAATTTTGGAACGAGAAATGTCATAACAGTAGCTTTTAATACTGAGTATTGCCACCTCTGGCTCTTATGACCGCTCGCATACGGTTTGGCAGAGATTCGATTAACCTCCGTATATAAGCCTGATCCAAATTCTCCCACTCGTCCATGCAGGTCCGCTGGGGAAACATTTTGGGTTCATGTCCGGACTTACCGCAGGCCAATCTAAAACTGGAATACCAACATCGTTAAGGTATTCCCGGACGATTATTGCAACATGCGGTCGTGCATTATCGTGCATTAACATGAATTCGTTTCCTATAATTGGCGCATATGGTACTACATGTTCTTCTAAAATGTCCGTTATATACCTGTGAGCAGTCAGTGTACTTCTGTTTACCGGTACTAACTCTGTACGACCTGTTAAACAGATGTCTCCCCAAACCATAATAGAGCCACCAGCGAAATTAGGTCTAGGTCTGATATTACACTGCGAATAGCGCTCACCGTCTCGTCTGTACACTGAGATACGCCTATGTGAGGTGTAAAGACCAAATCTTGACTCATCTGTGAAGAGTATATTGGTCCAGTCATTAATGTTCCAATTTACATGTTCTCTGGCAAACCTTAAGCGAGCCACTCGGTGGTTCCTAGTGAGGCAAGGGCCTGTTATAGCTACTCTAGCTCTTAATCCACTCTGTCGTAACCTATCCCGAATAGTTTGAGTACTCACACGAGTATTTCTGACTCTAGCTAAGTCGTTCTGCAATTGTCTCGCAGTTACATGTCTTCGACGTAATGCTTGTAGTAGTAAATAGCGGTCATCTTGGCGAGTAGAACATCTTGGACGACCTGGTACAGGTCTTCTACTGTAATTGCCTGTTTCCCTATATCTGGCTACGGCTCTAGAAACACTTGACCGATTGATGTTCATCGAATTAGCAACGTATGCTTGAGATCGTCCATCTTCGATTAAAGCAACTATAGCAGCCACTTGTTCTGAAGTTAAATTGCTCATTTTAGTTTTAAAAGCGTTGGTACAGAACTCTGACTTCGCACTTTAAAATTTGTCCGTATAGGAAGACTTTCAATAAGCAACTGAACAAACCTTACACATATGCATTTTTCTAAATGTGTTCTTTTAGAAAAAAAAAGTAAAAAAGCTATGTTCCATGATTTTGTTAGTGTTTTTATTGTTCACATACACGAGGCAAACTTTTTGTGAACGTATAAAAATATCTTGATTTATAAATGCCCTTTTTTAGTTTATGCGATACTTTTTTGACGAAGTGTATATTGTTTGCATATTGAGAGAAGGACGATTGTTGATTCAACAATATTTGTGTGACTCTAACAACTAGTCTAGTTTGTATATAGCAAATCATTTTTTTAACAAAATGCAACGATTCAAGTACTCTTTGTCGACTTCATTGCACTCTGATGAAACAACAAAAACTTCAATGGAAATATATAGCAGCATCAGCTGTTCTTCCGACTAAAAACAATTGCGTTAACAAAAAGTCAAAGGTTAAATTTCTGGTACCTTAACCGAATTGAAACTGTTAAATTAACTAACAGTGTTGTTCATCATCAAAAAAATCTCAATAAGAAAGTTTTTGTTGATTTAACGACCGACCATCCCCGCATAAAGTTTTCTTTTTACTCGCGTTGAAATACATCAGTGTTATTTCAATATTTTTGTTTAAACAACACAAAAGTATCGGTAACCTCCGCACCACACAAGTTTTATTAATTAATCTGGATCCGCATTCTAAATCGATAACAGCTAATATTAATTAGCAGACCAACTCGAAAGAATATTCAAATCCAGCATCAGGACGTAATCGTTTTAAATATAACGAAAGAATTTCATATTAACAACACGCAAATGAAGCATTGCCACATGAAGCGTGTTAAAATTTCACCAAAGAAGGTAACTGCGCTTTACATAATTAGGAATTTTATTCATCCTGTAAATAATGAAGTTATATTCACGCACAATATGGTGCCATACTATTATAAAGGAACAACCAGACATTGATTGACTTACAGCAACATAAATTTCCTCTACAAAGAGGCCAATCTACCGAATATTTATTGGATTCTATGAACCCTAGCAACTATATGTCGGAACGGTTAATGGTGTTTTAAAAAATTTAACATGACACTTTGAAATATTTCTAAACTTGTAATAACAGTTGAAAATTGTTTTAATGAATTTTGGGAATGTACAGGGTGAGTCGGGAGGAACAGACCAATCTGTATGATACACGTGGAAATAATATAATAAAACTATGTTATCCAATTGTTATAGCCTAATTACAAACAAACATTTCGCTGCGTTTTTTAACAAAATAATGTATAAACTCGAAAATAAACATCAACTCACTGCGGTAACACACTGATACAAATGAGATCAACTTGTTGAAATGGTTTAAACCTCGGAAGGCTTAATTCAGGTAGCCGGTCCGTTATGTGATATGAAGCGAAAAAGAATTAATGTAGAACGTACGTACCTTACCTTTTGTTTTACATGGGTAGCTAATCCAATGATTTATTGAAGACGTATCAATTTGAAAACAACCGAAAAGTGAGACCATTTACGAGAACAAGGGTTAATATTTTCAATTACGTTATAACTTGAAAACAAATCGTATAAGAATATAGGTTTTTTTTACAGCTCCAATACGCTCCTGGAGCCTAATTCGTTCCTTCTAACTTACTCTATATACACTTAGCTGAATTTTGATTTTACAAGGTATTTAAAAATATAGATATGTACGTATAAGTAAATTACACAAGTAACTTGTATAGGCCAAGAAAGTATCGCTATTAGCTCCTGTTTGGAAGGCAAACTGGTTAATTTGGACAAAATAAAAAGCAACTTTCGACAATTATTTTCACCGACATTTATGTAGGAGATGCTCAAAAACAAGCGATTAAAAATAAACGAGACCCTTCGTAGAGATTGTCTCAAACGTTGTGTTAGATTAACAAAGGGGCAAATGATATAGAGTTGCGAGTGTGCCAATCAGTTGGGCCAATTGGAATTAATTCTGGGTAAGGTGAATGCCGCAAAGTATCCAAATATTTTGTCTTTTCGATTTTATTTCTCAACTGGTTGATATATTTTGTTATACATCCCACATTTAACCAAACAACAGCTTACCCAACGGAATATAAAGATTTTGTGTTACATGTTACAATGTTATGACATGAAATGAAAGAAGCAAATAAGATAAAACTGGAACAGGTTAGCTCCTGTATTTTGCCAACACGTATTGTAGCGGTTACCAAGTCAAAAGTAGACGAGTTATCTGGTGCTATTACTTATAATTGTTATGTATTAATTTAGTTGTGTGTGCCAGCTTTTTAATTATCTCAATTTGTTATGCTTTTTTTATTTATGTTATTAATTGTCCTCTTAATTTTTTCTGGATCCTCACATGTAAGAATTTCTTAATAAACAACATAATATAGTTGCTAAGGCTCGCACCCATAAGACTTGACAAAAATGACAAGGAAGCTGAAAATTATAAACAATTGCCCTTTAATGTCGGTATTGAAAAATACAGAAGTCACATAATAAGTCGAGAATGAAAATTCGAAAAAAAGAAAAAACGAAACTCGAAGTAGTTTAAAATAACGGTTTGCCGCCAAATTATTGGACTCGTCTACGAGTTACTTACACGTTGAAATTATTATTCAGACTTAAATTTTCAGCTTTACTTTTTGATTTATCGTCAAATATTAAATGAATGATAAATAATAAATAAAAATATAAATGATATTTTGCAGTACGTATATTTGACTTCGATAATTGTATCACTGCTCTGTTTAGTGTTTATAGGTACTAAGGTAGTTACATGTTATACATATTACGTTACCCAGCGGAATCTAAAATACCAATCTCTTTACGTAGCTTCGCTGTTGGAACTGCTTATTGAATTACGGACGAAGTCTACGACTGTTGGGTACGTTTATCGCCATAGCAACATAAATCGTTTTAATTTGCTCAATTTCTTTGGTATGTACGGAAGTTGCTTAACATTTATCGTTTCAACTATTACAGATATACAGTATATCCTCCAATCCAATCTACATTTAAAATACGGTTATTTCCGGCGTCGTAATAGTACCTAAATGCTAAATTTAGGCTGGCGTTTAAGGGCACCATTTCTGCGTTTCCGTATTCGCTTAGGTTTTTGTTTTAACAAGTTTAGTAGATTAATTAAATAAGATTTTGTTACAGCACTGCTTTAATGGTTACTGTTGTAATATACCCGAATTCGGGCATATTACATATTTTCTAACAATAGACACATACATTAGTATAAAACGGTAAGTTGCTTGGTTGGAACCTTAATCTTGCCTTAAAACTTTAACATTAAAACGCCAACTTATTACGCCTTAGGACAATATACAAGTTACAAAAATAAATAAATAAAAAGGAAACAAAAGTAAGAAGTGTTAAGTTGTATACTTATATATAAAAGGGCGAGGACCAGTTATGTATATAAAATACGTTACCTATTCTACCCAATCCTGCACCAATAACAAACATTATGTAATAGTTACTGCTTATATCAAAAACTTAAACTAAAATTCTGCGTGTGCTACCACCCAACATATTAATTGATTAATAATAGTAATAATAATAATGCAAACGACGGAAATAACAAAATAACTAGAAAAAAACATATCGGCATATTATCAAGACACTTGCTGATGGAACAGCACCGATCTCTCTCTATTCGCGCCTAAATCCACGACAATTTAATCGTTTTAGTTTTTGTGGTAAACGGTTGCATTTATTGTAACGTAGGTGAAATACCTCTCAAAAAATTACGTACTGTGCAGCTGTGGTGAACTCGGTCTTCTAAACCTAGCTGCGAGGTTTCGTACATTAATACGAAAACGATCTTTCTGCATAAAGATACGGTGGCGTCTTTGTTAATATAATTTTGTGATTTTTGTTTCGTAAAAAGAACCCCAAGCACTTCGCTTTGGTGACAATCGGCACGCTGATATTGTTTATTTTAAAATCAACAGATTCTTAACAGTTTCTTAAACAAATAAAGCAAACAAGATGGGACTTAATGTGGGTGCCGCATTCCAATATACGCGGACTTATGGGAAAGAAACCCCGCCAAGAGGTGCAATCGAGCCTGATATTTAACAAGATTTTGAGCAACACGTGGTGATTAACGGACTCAAAGGCTTTTGAGTAGTCCAACAATAGCAATACGGTAACCAAATCCTCGATCGGACGCGGCCTTTTTTGAGATAATTTGAATAATTCAAAATTTTCCGCCAAAGGACGATTTTAACAGCTAACATTTTAAGTATTTCGTATGTTAGACTGGCGATACAAATTTTACTCAGTTGAATGTTTTCGAGCAACACATCGAAAAAAACTGGATCGTGTAGATTCTACAAGGTAGCCATCTAAATCATTACCAAGTTTGATTCACGTTATGTAAATTATTTTAAATCGAGCTACATAAAATTTTTTTATAAAAATTCCTCTATACCCGAAATACATACAAATGTTAAATGTTGCAATAAATTAAAAAGTATTTCTGGCGACCTTTGGTGCCTCTGTATATAAAAAGTTAATGTAAATGATAAACATTTTGAGACATTAATTTCAATGCGTTCAATGCACTACGCCACTGATATTTTACATTTGTTAAACGTCTGTAGTCAGAAAAACATATTGATTATGTACTAATGTATACACATGCTGCAAATGAACGAATAATTCGAGCCTCACTCTCAAGAGTCGGCGAATCCTCCCGTAAACATAACATAAATATTTGATGCAAAAATCAGCCATGCAAATTTTAAGCAAGGTATTTTCCATTAACTATAGTATGGTAACATGAATCGGCGTTGCATCAAACGATGTAGCCAATCACCAGAAAGCATGTGTCTCCAAAACTCGATTTTAAAACAAGTAGCGTTATTTAAGCTGTTGATTCGCTAGGGAGGGCTTAATAATGACTCTTGATTGCGACGCCGAACGGCAAACCCCAGCACCCTCGTTTTTCTTTTAATATTTCATTCCTTATAGCTTGGATTATATGTGAATACGTAATTATATTTTATGAACAATAAATATTTTAAATAGAAATGGTTTTGTCATTGCTTGGAAACAAATAGATGCAATCGATTTCGAAAAGGGGACGCTATAACAATCGAAGCTTTTGTCTTTAACTGTTCAAGAATATTCGGCATCGAGCTGCGTCTAAATAGTTAAAGTTTTATCACGAGTAGTTTCTGTTTACTGAATTTACCAATGATGTGCTAAAATGATCCCCATCACCAAATTAATTAAAAAATATTTGGAAGTACCATTTTTATTATAAAAAAATCATTTAAAAGATTGCGTTGTATATGCATGTGACATAGTGAGATAGAGAGGACGCTGTATACGTCGAACTGTTTATCTTATCTGTCGCTATTGCATTTAAAACGGAACGTGCATATATTACCTTGTTAAATTATTATTTGGCCGAAATTTGTAAAATGGATGGTAACCGTTACTAAGTATTTATATTTACCCATGTCTGAATGTTAATAGTAGCAGTACTGGCCAGATTTTAATGCTAATCAAACAATTAACTTAGTAGAGTTATTTGCCCTACATTCGCTGTAATACGCCTGGCGGCTAAACCGTTAATGAAATACCAGTGCTGAAAATGTCACTCGAGCTAGTCATCATACTGCAGAATATTAAAATGTCGTAGAGCTCTCGACGGCTCAGTAATCTAATTTTGCACAATTTAGTCACTACATATTTCAAAGTGGAAAAGCTATTAAAGTGGATAGAAGTAAACACGTGTCTTCCTGGGCATATACATACTATTAAATATGCAACGAGGGAACTTAAAACAAAAGTGAAAATTAGAATAGGAAGTAATAGCCGATCCTAATTGCTTAATAATAAATAAGCAATAAAAAATTGGAGGAAAGTCGCCGACATTGACGGAAAGTTCCACGATGACCGGATTTCTCTAGAAATAATTCAATGATTAGAAAATTCTTCCCTTCCCACTTTACCCCGGCTTACCATTGGCTTAGATGAGCAGTATAGTGCTGACATGTCTTCTTCATTCCTTTTTTTTATTATTATTTCTTTCAATAATTCTTTTATACTGTCTTCATTATGGTGATGTTATCCGTTCAATACAACCTACGATGGTTTTTACGAGGAGGAAAGGTGAAATAGTCTACAATTAAAATTAGAAACAAATAATTAAAAAACACTTGCATCTTGGCATGGAATAACTGCAGTCGTATACATTTGACATAGCTTTTTATACCACTTGAAATATTTGAGGTGGGTTGGCACCACTGGTTTTACAACCTGGTGTTCTTCAGATTCTTCAAATATGTATTTTCACAAACATTGGCAATTACAATTCCCAATGTAGGACAAAGATATGGCCACTTTAAGCTACTTCAAGCAGTAATAAGGCTTTCAGCACTCTTTGTTGTATAATCACTTCAATTTGAAATGTATGGCTGTGCATATTTTGCTAGATTTCGTAATTGCGTTCGACTATGATCAAGTCATAATTAACAGAAAATTTCCCTAAGCCCATTAGTTACGTGCATCATGTTAGGGGCACATCTGCATTACAAGGTAATTAAAAGTATTTAATTGGCAATTGGGGATCGTAAAGTTTGTTGCTACAATCCACGCAGGTCGTCAATGCGCTGGACGGCTTGTTATGGTGCAAATACAGACTTTATGCCTTAATTGCGGATATTACCTACGGCCAAAAAAAGTAATTTCATTGTGTATCAAGTTGATTTCAATTGCAACGTATTTTAATTACTATGCAGGGTGAGCCATCTGAATATTGATATCCCAAAATGGTTTCTTCTTGTAATAAGCTTTAGTTGTTAGTATGTTTTAAAATTATACCGATATTGATACCGATTCTCGAAATGAAACATAGCCATTTGTTTATAAAAAAAAATATTAGCATCGTATGTATTTTATAAAACAATGTCCTTACTTGTTTTTGGGCTTGTTTCTAGGCATATTTGTATAATTGTGTCTCAGTGTATGTATAATTTTGCAACGTTTGTTTGTCACTTAAATTCGCATTTGCATGTAATAGAGACGCACACAATACGAGTGTCAAGCATTTTGCTAGCAGAAAAGTTATTAACCATGTATAGTGCAGATCCGAGTTCGGATGCACGAGCAAAGGAGCAATGTAGCAATGTAGCAGTTAGTTAGTAGTCAGTTAGTAGCAGAAGTTTACAAAACAAAAACAAAAAAATGGAATCATTAAGAAAAAAAAATGATAAATAAGTTAAATTAAGGAATTTGTTGACATAAAAACAAAATTGTATAGTTTTTGTTTATATAGTTATATTACCTTAAAATCTTCTCCTTTGGGTAATTACTAACTTTTGAGTAGATTTCAATTTAATTTTAAACCATATCCACAATTAAGCCTAATAATAATAAACCGTTTTGAAAATTCCCCATTCACAAGTTCATCATTTTCAAAACTTAACATAATAACAGAATGTAACGATGCCACATTATATATACTATATTAAACGTATGTCAATAACAAAGAAGTTGGTAATATGTTCTTTTTTTCTGCGCCAAGTTAATTAAAATGCACTAAATTTTTCGAGAGACACGGAATTAATTACTCCAAAAAATAATTTCGAAGACTAGATCAAAAGTTAGTAATAAGTCTTTGTCTTGTGTGAAATAGGAGAGTTACTGTTTTTGAGCGTCTTAATTATAACTCATTAGAAGAGAATCCTAGCAGAGATAGCGTCCGCATACATAATTAAGTCAATTAAAGACATATTTAAATATCAAGAGGAAGAAGATGCGAGTCTTGAGAGACTTCTACGGTAATATGCAAGGTTCCAAATTTTGTGAGTAAAACTCCCTTATGCATACGTATCTCTTTTTGTTTTGTTTTGTTTTTTTTTTTTTTTTCCTAAATAAGGCGCCCCTTTATTTCGATTAATTCACCGCAATGACGCTATTACTAGGCAATCGACTTATTGCGCTCTAATAATAAGAACATTGTTCTAAGGAAGTTTCATTAAAAAGTCTATAATAAGAATTACTCGATGAGAGTTTAAGGTACTCAAATCAAGAACGTCAACTACAATTAACTTACGACCAGACATCAGTGTATCTTTAGTAAAAGCATTTACATTACTCGAACAATTACAATAGACATTATCTCATGTGTATATGAAGGGAACGTAGGGATCACGAAAGGAGTAAGATGCCCTCGTACGGCATATTGGGTTTGCTGGTCACGATTTCGTAATTCTCGTTCGGCTGTCAAGAATGAATAAGCGTTCCTGGACTGAAGCTATGAAGTTTTGAAGGAATTTCCTTGCCTTCAACATATTTCATTTAAAGCGCACTTGAAAAAATCAAAACGACATCCACGTGTCAGACTTCACAACGGGCCCTTAATTTTATAAATAATATACCAATATGCATATATAACAACATATCGTTCTTTTCAACGTACAACTGATACATTTACTATTTCGTTTTTTATGTTTTCGTTTATAACTTGAACATTTCAGCTAGTATCTTCCATTAGGCTTGATTTCGTAACAATTCTTGTATATGCATTTAATGTTTAGCTGATGTATCTCCTTCATATCACCAATTCTGCAGTTTATTAGATTAGCGAAAACTTACTTTCACTTACACATCGTATTGCATATGATTAATTATATACCATAGAGAGCTTTTACGAATATTAACTTATTTCTAAAAACAACCCCTACATTCATTGCTTGAAATTATTATGGATACGATTTTCAAAACCATTAATAGTTGCGCCCAAACGTAGTTAATCAATTTTCGTTAATAGATATCTAACGGTTTTACATACCAAAATCTTACTTTGATAGCATTTCCTAAATAGTTTTTGAAGTTGTCGTTTCATCTGCTCCACTATTTGGTTATTTCAGCATCCATTGCATCCATAAAAGCCAAATTATACAGTCTTATTCGGATATAGTACGAAAAAAAAAAAATTAGGTGAAAGAAACGCATGAGTAATGCCTAAATACAAAATATTATGGTTCTATGTGCACGTAGTAACGAGAAAATGATTTTTCTTTATTCGAGTCCGACTCTGTCTTAGTTAACATATGGGAATCACCGGCAGTTGCTGAAGCAGCGTTCGGATATCCATTTAGTATGCACATAGCATTCACCGTCATTACACGCAATTGCAATGGCATCCTATACGAATATCGAATACACCGATATGATTTTGATTTATGGCGAAACAGGACAAAATAGTCTTGCGGCAGAAAATTTGTACGCGGAACGGTTTCCCAATCGGCGGCATCCATCATCCGAGACAATTGTGAGAACCGTGTATCGACTTCGAGAAACAGGATCAGTAATCCCACGTTTCGAAGGTCGTGGCCGTCATATATCACGTGGAGTTCAGCAAGCAGAAGAGCATATTTTAAACATCGTTGAGGCGGAACCAGGCATAAGTACTACAACTTTAGCCCAGCAAGTAAATATGTCCCAAACGACGGTGCATCGAATTTTGAAAAATAATTTACTTCATCCGTATCACATCCAGCGCGTGCAAAGATTAACGGAATTAGATTATCCTCGCCGTCTTGCCTTCTGCGAGTGGTTTCAACGCACCGAAGTTCGTCAACCACGTCTTGCGTCAGTAATTCTCTTTACCGACGAATCCACGTTTACAAGAGATGGTATTTTGAATTACCATAATATTCACCACTGGGCAGACGAAAACCTACACGAGATACACCAAGGCGCCTCGCAAGTTAGGATATCTGTCAATGTTTGGGCGGGTTTAGTAGGTGATTACCTACTTGGGCCGCATGTGCTCCCACAACGATTAAATACAGAATCCTATTTACAGTTCCTCCGAGATGAATTACCCGAGTATTTGGATGAGATACCGCTAGCGATACGGCAACAATTGTGGTTTATGCATGACGGAGCACCCGCGCATAGTAGTCGAATAATTCAAGCATTTTTGAACCAAAGATTTCCACAATGGATTGGACGTGGAAGTCGTACTCCATGGCCACCTCGTAGTCCCGATCTAAATCCATTAGACTTTTTTCTGCGGGGATACATGAAAAGCTTAGTATATGATCGTCGCCCTGATATTGAAAATGTCGAAGATCTGCGAAATCGCATTTATGTTGCAGCTCAACGCATTCGCGAAGACATGGTAAATTTTACTCGTGTGCATAATAACTTTCGTCGCCGAATTGATGTCTGTATTAGAGCTCACGGTAGACATTTCGAACATTTTTTACATTAATAAATTATTTTGTCCTGTTTCGCCTAGATCGGTCCTTGTTAGGACCACCACAAATTTCATAAAAAGAAAAAGAATGTATAACTACAAATAACTCAAAACCCGACATTTCGGATGCATTAACTTTAAACATTAAGAACGCAAATCATATGGTTATCGGCATATTCAATGTAAACACATAAACACTTCGACATCAGCTGTAAGACAGACTAATGCATTTCAATAGACTATTCACTATTCATAGCATCTACAATGCTTTATCGATTTTTATTTGCATCTGGGTTAACTTTGATTCATCAGCGGTATTTGTATAATATAGGAGAAACAAAGATATGGACCGGCTTTACCTGCATTTTGGGCCCTAAAATTTGAACAAAATGTATATGTTACAAATAAATTTCTTTTTAAATTTTCAGTAACACATTGATAGGTAGTCTTCAAATTTCGGTAGCTTACGTGCTATTTACAGGTAACCCTGTATATCTATTCATTTGCCGATAACACTTATGTAGAAGTGGTGGCACTGAAATCCGCTTAATCTTTCATTTTACACCTAGTCACCTCGGCGTGTAGAGAGTATAAACCAACTTGAAATTTGAGTACTTTCAACAATTTGTTTTACCTTTACGGCTTTTACAAAAAGTTTAACAATAAACAGCGCATTTAATGCACTCTTAAAACTTTTCGTTTTCCATCTATTTTACAAATTAAGAATGAAGTACTTTCGATTTTACTAGAACTCAAACAACAATAACTGAATTAGTAACAGTGGCTTCCGTTATCGAAGGGCCAAATGCATTTTGTAGCGCGGTTGCAATTGCCGAGCTTTCGATATGTTTTACTTTTTTTTTGCCAACCGTTGATATAAAGAAAGTGTTGTTTCTCTATTGATCCCACATGAATTCTTGATATCTAAGTGGCAAAGTTTTACAAATACTCTTAGTTTTTTCAAACTGTGTAATACATTTTTTAAATAATAATGTTTACCCTTAAAATGCATTGAGATTAAGCCAAGCAACGGTTACATTTGGAAAATAATAAAACTGTAATAACTTTTTAGCTTGTATTCCTGCTCATATAAATTATGATGTTCGGCTATTAAGCCGTTTAAATGGGATGCCATGCCAAAAATAGTCTTACTAGCCAGACAGATGCGACAATAGTAATGAGTTTCTACCATACCAAAAATTTGATTACCTCCCGAGTTATCGTGGCTCAATGTTACAAGTGTTCCCTTAACTTAACCTTTAGTAACACTATTATAGATCCCGAGAGTTTCTAGAGTTTTTATATCTTCAACAATAACATCTAACACGGAATTTATTCCGAATGATTTCACTTCATTTGAATCATTATTCGCTGGATTGTTATTGGCCACGTTTATATTATTTCGTTTTTCACGAAAAAGATTTCTTATCGAGTTGTAATCCACACCTTTTTTTTTGTAATTGGGTCGTAGAAGCTTTCCTAAAATAAAAGTTATGGTTTGAAATATCAATTTTATTTAATGTTGTAGTAACAAGACTTACATATCCCACTTCGCTATTTTTTTAACGCCGTTCTGCAAACAAAGATACTACAGTTCTTGCGTAATTTATTTTAGTTTCATATGAATTTAATAAGTTCGCGCTTTGTGGCATAAATTGCAGCAGCGTATGAGCAACGACTATATTAACTAACTTTTTCTTATTTGGATAGTCCTAAGTTTTCTGTTCCTTATGAAACGCCATTACTTCCTTCCCACCAGGATGAGAAAGCAAATATTTCTTTAATTCCCCAAATTGAGAACATACACTAATTAATTTAATTGCAAACCATAACACAAGAAATAACGATGAGATCTTACCTCAGCTGTTATTTTATTGTAAGATATGCAAGCAGTTTTGGCTCTCTTGCGGCTATGTGGGCTTAGCTAAAAAGTATCTTCATCAAAGGTAGAGCAGACCGACTCACTTGATGCTCTTAGACTGATTGCAGTTTCAGTACTGGAACTCTCTGGATGGTGATGCATGTGAAAATATTGGTAGTGGGCTACCAGTTGCATGAGTATTTGACGAGTTGTTATAATCTTCTAAAAGAATCAATAGCATTAGTAATGTTTTATAAGAAGAACCCGCTACAAACCTTTCTTTTCTTCGATGATTATTATTACCTTTTTCCGGAGATATTTAAAAACGTAGATAGAAAATCATTAGTTATAGTCGCCCCTTCCAAATTCTGCAACGCAAAATCCTACCTACCAACTCGGGATAGTTTGACAGGCTACAAAATAAACATTCGGATTAAATGAAATGTTAATCGTTAATTTTACTTTTATTATTTGGTTATTCTATTAAATGTGACACAATGAGGCCCGCTAAAATATCAATAATATATCAACATGCAGGAGAGATTCAACAACAAAGAGATTACACATGGCCTGAAAATTCCGATTTAAATTGTTTTGTTTTTAAGCCGGTTTGGGGCTTAAAGTAGCTCAAAATTGACTTGTATTTAGTAGAGATGCTCATTTACATATATTTGCAATAATTTCATATAAAGTTATCTGGCTTATTTTAATTTA
>JAIOKQ010000209.1:0-18748 GCA_020654165.1 Oryctes rhinoceros
AAAAAGTATCGCATAATTTAGTTTTGAATCATAAAAGTATCGCATAATCTTTGTTTGTAGCATAAAGTTGTAAATATACTTTAATGCGCTCTAAGATATAATTTCTATGATTGTTTAAATAAAATACAGGCCAAATAAAAACAAGAACTCATACTTGAGATTTTTATTAAAACGAGAAATTATAATTATGGAAAGAAAAATGTCATAACAGTAGCTTTTAATACTGTGTATTGCCACCTCCGGCTCTTATGACCGCTCGCATACGGTTTGGCAGAGATTCGATTAACCTCCGTATATAAGCCTGATCCAAATTCTCCCGCTCGTCACGGAGAGCATTTTCTAGTCCATGCAGGTCCGCTGGGGCAACATTTTGGGTTCATGTCCGGACTTACCGCAGGCCAATCCAAAACTGGAATATCAACATCGTTAAGGTATTCCTGGACGATTATTGCAACATGCGGTCGTGCATTATCGTGCATTAACATGAATTCGTTTCCTATAATTGGCGCATATGGTACTACATGTTCTTCTAAAATGTCCGTTATATACCTGTAGGCAGTACCTCTGTCTACTGGTACTAACTATGTACGACCTGTTAAATAGATGCCTCCCCAAACCATAATAGAGCCACCAGCGAAATTAGGCCTAGGTCTGATATTACACTGCGAATAGCGCTCACCGTCTCGTCTGTACACTGAGATACGCCTATCTGAGGTGTAAAGACCAAATCTTAACTCATCTGTGAAGAGTATATTGGCCCAGTCATTAATGTTCTAATTTACATGTTCTTTGGCAAACCTTAAGCGAGCCACTCGGTGGTTCCTAGTGAGACGAGGGGCTGTTACAGCTACTCTAGCTCTTAATCCACTCTGTCGTAACCTATTCCGAATAGTTTGAGTACTCACACGAGTATTTCTGACTCTAGCCAAGTCGTTCTGCAATTGTCTCGCAGTTACATGTCTTCGACGTAATGCTTGTAGTAGTAAATAGCGGTTATCTTGGCGAGTAGAGCATCTTGGACGACCTGGTACAGGTCTTCTACTGTAATTGCCTGTTTCCCTATATCTGGCTACGGCTCTAGAAACACTTGACTGATTGATGTTCATCAAATTAGCAACGTATTCTTGAGATCGTCCATCTTCGATTAAAGCAACTATAGCGGCCACTTGTTCTGAAGTTAAATTGCTCATTTTAGTTTTAAAAGCGTTGGTACAGAACTCTGACTTCGCACTTTAAAATTTATCCGTATAGGAAGACTTTCAATAAACAACCGAACAAAGCTCACACATGTGCATTTTTCTAAATGTGTTCTTTTAGAAAAAAAAAAAAAAGTAAAAAAGCTATGTTCCATGATTTTGTTAGTGTTTTTATAGTTCACATACACGAGGCAAACTTTTTGTGAACGTATAAAAATATCTTGGTTTATAAATGCCCTTTTTTAGTTTATGCGATACTTTTTTGGCGGAGTGTATTTCGTCAGAAAAAATATTATGTTTAATTTTATAATTTCGATTGTCAAGTCTATGTCTTATTTATTTTATGAATATACGTGGACTAAATTTAGCGTGGGGCTGCGATATACGCCGATATACCCTGATGGACGCATTCGTAAGCTCAAAATGACAGGACTGCGCTTCAAAGGGATCTCCCGGATGTATTTTGTAACGAGATAATATATCATATTGTCACTATGGAATAAATAATAAATAATAAAAATAAATAGATGTTACAAGTACTACGCTTTACTTTACTTCTTTTCTTAATGTTAACGTATGTTACCTATAGACGGTGATTTATTTGATATGCTCACTCTACTGCACTGAAAATGAAAACAATCTAAATGGAAATTGATTATACCTAAGTATTAATTTAAATAGAGCGCTATTACTCTACGTTTTTACTATTTTAAAATTACATAAATTAGTTGTTAGGAAAGGGTTCTTCCAACGTGAAGCAAACAATAAGTTTCTCTGAATTTATTCAAAACCAGTTTCGGTTAAAATGGTTTCGCAGAGTTATCGAAGAGAGATTATCTAAATACAATATCGTGCTTAGAACGCAGATCGTTCAAGACAGCGTAATTGATTTGCATTTAGTAAATTTATTTCCCGACATAATTTTTTTACAGCTTTATATGTTTAGTCCAATGACGTTTCAACTTTTTTAAATCATCCAAGTAATAGGATTTGTCGAACTCCGCAAAATACGCCTTTGCTTTCTTAACATCAACCATTCGCCGGGAAGCCGTCTTTTGAGGTAAAAAAAGGAAATCACACCGAACTAAATTCGGCAAATATGATGAACGGAGCATCAATTCTTACCACCATTATTATCGCAATTGTCAATGAATGGGCCAAGGTGTAATCATGATGGTAGAGAATCTTCTTCGCTAGGCGTGACCTTTTCCACTTCAGTTCAGCGCGGAATCGGTCTAATAGTATTGTCCCGTAATTAACCTCCCTTTCTCTGAATAATCAATTAAAATTTTGCTTGCGAATTCCAACAAATCATCGCCATAATTTTTCCGACTGATGAAATGGTCGTCGCCTGGTTTGGTGCACGCTTGCCGAGAAAGAAGCAATTTTGTTAACTAACCTTTGCTTATATTGCGGGTATTGCGTTTACCGTGTTCAAACACTGCTTTGAAGTTACGCATCTCGTTGGTATAGCTCTCATGTGAGAAACGCTTTTAACACGTTCATTTGAAATGTTTACCGTATTAGCAATTTCTCTTTATCCGATGATTTGCTAGCACGACATAATGAACTTTATTAATTATATCGCCTCAATCAAAGGTAGGTTACGCTCGAATTCATTAAATCAGTATTCATCAAAGGTACATGGTCTTTACACAGTACATACAAGTAGTCTTTGATTTCTCCAAATGTTATTCCTTCCAAAAAAAAAAGAAATCGAGAACTGACTTCACAAATACATAAACTTATCCGCTTTCAACAGATCTCAAAACAACGCAACTCGATGAACTAAAGAATAATACTTACAGTCGCTAATTCATTCCATCCTGATATTTATTTCATTTGATCCGGATGAGATCGGTATAAATAAAAATAAAATTGACACGTAATACTTTTTTCAAGTTGGTAAATAAACGAAATTGAAATTATGGAAATATTCTTCCAGCCGAGACCGTCTTGGTTTTTTCATAACAGTTAATATATTTGAGATGTTTCTGATCTGACTCGCTGCTAATGAATTGTCCTGCTTGAAAGACGAGCGCTTATCGCCTTTATTTCTGGTCTTGTTTGTATGTGTGCACATAATCCTTGTCAAACCAATACGGCGTATTTGTTTGGGAAACTACTAGTAAGTGCTGAATTGTTATTTATTTTAAAAATATACGAATAAGTCCTTTTGTTATATAGTCTGAAGATAAATCAAGTTGACCTTTTCTGTAAAGTAAGTACGTTGTTTACTTCTTTCGCACTGCCCCACCCTAACATGTTTTACGTCATATCGAGACGCTAACGCATACTATATCTACAAAAGTGCTGTAGCCTACACAGATCCAAAATTAGATTAAAATTGCAACGCCGACTTAAGCTTTTTTCAGATGATTACAAAATGCTGATTCCGATCAAGTTATCTGTCAATTGGTAAAAGCAAAATCTGCTGCGCGAGCATCGCCTCATCTCCTACTGGTATTGATGATTTGTACGAGCGAAGTTGGTTTTCTCACAATTCAAAGTTAAATTATTTTTTGGCTTGAAAATTTTTCTTTTTTATCTCTTTTTCGAAGATGAATACCAATGGACTTTCGATTTCCAATATTAGCCGCAGTTATGGCGATTTATACGTCAATAGAGGGAAGACTTTGATTGTTATTGCAAATTTTTAACATTTCCAGTACCGTCTACCAAACTCATTCTCAACCAATTTATGAACAAGCTAAGCCTTCTCCTTTATCACTATCTTTCGATAATGCTAGTAGTACAATCCAATAGTTTTCACTATTTGTTGCTAATTGTAGTTTGCCCCGTTGCGGCATATTTTTCTACAGTTCCCATTTGTTTGAATCGGCTGAAGTTTTTCCAAACAGTAGGTCGTGGATTCGGATCTCTATCGCGATGAACGTTATTAAATAACCTTCTTCGCTTATCTCCACAAGCCAGCATCGTAAGAATTTTGATTTATTCACGTTCACATAAGTTTTCCGATTTTCGTACCGATAATTCTCGCAGAGAAATGACAATTAACGCTGTTCAGATACTTTAATTGTTTACTGTTTACATGGACTGTACCTTCCTTGTTTAGTGCAGCGTTTCTTCGATATATACTGTATATATCTATATGAAACTACTACAGTTATTGCTAGAGATGACAAAGGCAGGACGAATTATTCCTTTTTTGCAGCAACTATATAGACTCGTGTTTATTCGTCCCACGAGAAAGGATTCGCATTGCCTACTGGTGTTCCCGAAAGCCGACAAAACACAAGTCCGTCTAGTCTCCCAAAAAAAAAATAATAATTTCATCCACCTTTGTCCTTTCTAGATTGCAGTAAAAAACTATTATGCTACGAAATAAATAGCTTTTGTTGTGGCAAAGTTTTTATTTGCAAAAAATAATAAGAGCAGGAAAACCTCCAAAAGTAACGTACTATGCAGAACATTTTGTTTATGTTTTCTGCCAATTATAATTTGATTCAAAATTGTAATTTTTTTGTTTCAGAGTCAAGTTGTTACATACCTATTACCTATTTTTTTAGGTTTGAAATGGCATTTCCTCGAAACGCTTTCTATGTAGCCACATGACATTTTTATTTTATCACAGAGAGAGCTTTGTATTATATCAAGCAGCTAAAGAAAGTGGTAAGTTTCTTAAAGAAAAAGGTGACCTCGTAGCTAACAATAAAATAAAAACGTTTTACACCATTTATATCAACCGGGATTTTTTACAAAACGTTTTTCTTCTGTAAAATGCATAACGACAGAAATTGTGCTGTCATTTCTTTAACACGCCCTGTATATTTGATTTCTTTTAAAATTATAAAAGATACGTACATATAGGAACCTTAGTTATGAAATCTCAAATAAAGAGGTAGGTAATTGAAATTTTTTGTTTGACTGTAGCGCTACTAAACACTTTGTCAAATTTAAACTATTTCTTAAACCTCGCATTGGCTGGTAATGAAATCGTCAAATACAGTAAGCAAGTTAGCCTCGGTAACCAGTTCAATATCAGATACTATCTCCCGGATCTATTATCTTGGTAGATACCTAATAAACCACATATCGTCTATCCTCCTGTTCTTCTGGGGATATAATAAATGGTTTATTGACAAGCTGTAATTGAATGAGCAGAGTCTATACGGAGAACAGAGAAAAAGAAACCATCGATCGTGTTTCTTATTTCGACAGAGGGCGTCGCTCTTTATGTGAAACACACACGAAGTATCGCCGACAGAAAAACGTTATTTCTATCTTTTGCCCTTATCGCTCTGTATTTAGGTCACTTTAATCGGAATTGTTTACTTTTTCGTATCAGTGGTTTTCGATTCGGAATGATCGTTTCGTTTTCATTAAATACGATAATGTCGAAAGAAATAGTTCCCCTTTTCATAGCAAAGAAAGATAATTGAAACTCGAGAATAAAAATAAAGAGCTTTGTGTATCCGCAGAAACTAGGTTATTAGGAATTGCAGTAGATGTTGATGAACGTACGTATGGTATTAAAACAGTAATATTCTAATTTTGTAATGTACCTAAGTTTCTTCTTACAACAACTTTTAAGTTAACTTGTGAAACATTAGAAGTTTCATTGCTTTTAAGGGCCGGCAGGAAAGGATTGCGCTATTTTATTTTAATATTGCGGACTAACATGCTTATCAGGAACTTTTACATGGGAATTTGTTGCTATTTATTATGCCCTCTGAAAATAAGGACGCAATCTTTGGACAGGAAAATATATCAACACATGTAGCAATCAGTATAAAAGGGTTTTTTAATCAGTTTGAAGTAACAGTGTTGCTTTTGCCTGCATCGAGTCTGAGCTGAAGTTCAGTTTAGAACATTTGGGGCATTCTAGCAAGGAAAGCTTATGGTCTGGAAAAGCTGCCCGTTAACGTCTGTCAACTCAAGTCTGAACTTGCTTGGAGCACTCTAAAAAGGATCTCTAACAAGCTTACTCTATGTTATTAAGAATAACGGGAAATTGAAAGATGCTTGGAACTTATAATAGATGTATTTTTGTAAATATCCGTAGAGCAAATACACTCCGCCAAAAAAGTATCGCATAATTTAGTTTTGAATCATAAAAGTATCGCATAATCTTTGTTTGTAGCATAAAGTTGTAAATAAACTTTAATGCGCTCTAAGATATAATTTCTATGATTGTTTAAATAAAATACAGGCCAAATAAAAACAAGAACTCATACTTGAGATTTTTATTAAAAACAAGAAATTATAATTTTGGAACGAGAAATGTCATAACAGTAGCTTTTAATACTGAGTATTGCCACCTCTGGCTCTTATGACCGCTCGCATACGGTTTGGCAGAGATTCGATTAACCTCCGTATATAAGCCTGATCCAAATTGCTCCCAAACATTTTGGGTTCATGTCCGGACTTACCGCAGGCCAATCTAAAACTGGAATACCAACATCGTTAAGGTATTCCCGGACGATTATTGCAACATGCGGTCGTGCATTATCGTGCATTAACATGAATTCGTTTCCTATAATTGGCGCATATGGTACTACATGTTCTTCTAAAATGTCCGTTATATACCTGTGAGCAGTCAGTGTACTTCTGTTTACCGGTACTAACTCTGTACGACCTGTTAAACAGATGTCTCCCCAAACCATAATAGAGCCACCAGCGAAATTAGGTCTAGGTCTGATATTACACTGCGAATAGCGCTCACCGTCTCGTCTGTACACTGAGATACGCCTATGTGAGGTGTAAAGACCAAATCTTGACTCATCTGTGAAGAGTATATTGGTCCAGTCATTAATGTTCCAATTTACATGTTCTCTGGCAAACCTTAAGCGAGCCACTCGGTGGTTCCTAGTGAGGCAAGGGCCTGTTATAGCTACTCTAGCTCTTAATCCACTCTGTCGTAACCTATCCCGAATAGTTTGAGTACTCACACGAGTATTTCTGACTCTAGCTAAGTCGTTCTGCAATTGTCTCGCAGTTACATGTCTTCGACGTAATGCTTGTAGTAGTAAATAGCGGTCATCTTGGCGAGTAGAACATCTTGGACGACCTGGTACAGGTCTTCTACTGTAATTGCCTGTTTCCCTATATCTGGCTACGGCTCTAGAAACACTTGACCGATTGATGTTCATCGAATTAGCAACGTATGCTTGAGATCGTCCATCTTCGATTAAAGCAACTATAGCAGCCACTTGTTCTGAAGTTAAATTGCTCATTTTAGTTTTAAAAGCGTTGGTACAGAACTCTGACTTCGCACTTTAAAATTTGTCCGTATAGGAAGACTTTCAATAAGCAACTGAACAAACCTTACACATATGCATTTTTCTAAATGTGTTCTTTTAGAAAAAAAAAGTAAAAAAGCTATGTTCCATGATTTTGTTAGTGTTTTTATTGTTCACATACACGAGGCAAACTTTTTGTGAACGTATAAAAATATCTTGATTTATAAATGCCCTTTTTTAGTTTATGCGATACTTTTTTGACGAAGTGTATATTGTTTGCATATTGAGAGAAGGACGATTGTTGATTCAACAATATTTGTGTGACTCTAACAACTAGTCTAGTTTGTATATAGCAAATCATTTTTTTAACAAAATGCAACGATTCAAGTACTCTTTGTCGACTTCATTGCACTCTGATGAAACAACAAAAACTTCAATGGAAATATATAGCAGCATCAGCTGTTCTTCCGACTAAAAACAATTGCGTTAACAAAAAGTCAAAGGTTAAATTTCTGGTACCTTAACCGAATTGAAACTGTTAAATTAACTAACAGTGTTGTTCATCATCAAAAAAATCTCAATAAGAAAGTTTTTGTTGATTTAACGACCGACCATCCCCGCATAAAGTTTTCTTTTTACTCGCGTTGAAATACATCAGTGTTATTTCAATATTTTTGTTTAAACAACACAAAAGTATCGGTAACCTCCGCACCACACAAGTTTTATTAATTAATCTGGATCCGCATTCTAAATCGATAACAGCTAATATTAATTAGCAGACCAACTCGAAAGAATATTCAAATCCAGCATCAGGACGTAATCGTTTTAAATATAACGAAAGAATTTCATATTAACAACACGCAAATGAAGCATTGCCACATGAAGCGTGTTAAAATTTCACCAAAGAAGGTAACTGCGCTTTACATAATTAGGAATTTTATTCATCCTGTAAATAATGAAGTTATATTCACGCACAATATGGTGCCATACTATTATAAAGGAACAACCAGACATTGATTGACTTACAGCAACATAAATTTCCTCTACAAAGAGGCCAATCTAACCGAATATTTATTGGATTCTATGAACCCTAGCAACTATATGTCGGAACGGTTAATGGTGTTTTAAAAAATTTAACATGACACTTTGAAATATTTCTAAACTTGTAATAACAGTTGAAAATTGTTTTAATGAATTTTGGGAATGTACAGGGTGAGTCGGGAGGAACAGACCAATCTGTATGATACACGTGGAAATAATATAATAAAACTATGTTATCCAATTGTTATAGCCTAATTACAAACAAACATTTCGCTGCGTTTTTTAACAAAATAATGTATAAACTCGAAAATAAACATCAACTCACTGCGGTAACACACTGATACAAATGAGATCAACTTGTTGAAATGGTTTAAACCTCGGAAGGCTTAATTCAGGTAGCCGGTCCGTTATGTGATATGAAGCGAAAAAGAATTAATGTAGAACGTACGTACCTTACCTTTTGTTTTACATGGGTAGCTAATCCAATGATTTATTGAAGACGTATCAATTTGAAAACAACCGAAAAGTGAGACCATTTACGAGAACAAGGGTTAATATTTTCAATTACGTTATAACTTGAAAACAAATCGTATAAGAATATAGGTTTTTTTTACAGCTCCAATACGCTCCTGGAGCCTAATTCGTTCCTTCTAACTTACTCTATATACACTTAGCTGAATTTTGATTTTACAAGGTATTTAAAAATATAGATATGTACGTATAAGTAAATTACACAAGTAACTTGTATAGGCCAAGAAAGTATCGCTATTAGCTCCTGTTTGGAAGGCAAACTGGTTAATTTGGACAAAATAAAAAGCAACTTTCGACAATTATTTTCACCGACATTTATGTAGGAGATGCTCAAAAACAAGCGATTAAAAATAAACGAGACCCTTCGTAGAGATTGTCTCAAACGTTGTGTTAGATTAACAAAGGGGCAAATGATATAGAGTTGCGAGTGTGCCAATCAGTTGGGCCAATTGGAATTAATTCTGGGTAAGGTGAATGCCGCAAAGTATCCAAATATTTTGTCTTTTCGATTTTATTTCTCAACTGGTTGATATATTTTGTTATACATCCCACATTTAACCAAACAACAGCTTACCCAACGGAATATAAAGATTTTGTGTTACATGTTACAATGTTATGACATGAAATGAAAGAAGCAAATAAGATAAAACTGGAACAGGTTAGCTCCTGTATTTTGCCAACACGTATTGTAGCGGTTACCAAGTCAAAAGTAGACGAGTTATCTGGTGCTATTACTTATAATTGTTATGTATTAATTTAGTTGTGTGTGCCAGCTTTTTAATTATCTCAATTTGTTATGCTTTTTTTATTTATGTTATTAATTGTCCTCTTAATTTTTTCTGGATCCTCACATGTAAGAATTTCTTAATAAACAACATAATATAGTTGCTAAGGCTCGCACCCATAAGACTTGACAAAAATGACAAGGAAGCTGAAAATTATAAACAATTGCCCTTTAATGTCGGTATTGAAAAATACAGAAGTCACATAATAAGTCGAGAATGAAAATTCGAAAAAAAAAGAAAAAACGAAACTCGAAGTAGTTTAAAATAACGGTTTGCCGCCAAATTATTGGACTCGTCTACGAGTTACTTACACGTTGAAATTATTATTCAGACTTAAATTTACTTTTCAGCTTTACTTTTTGATTTATCGTCAAATATTAAATGAATGATAAATAATAAATAAAAATATAAATGATATTTTGCAGTACGTATATTTGACTTCGATAATTGTATCACTGCTCTGTTTAGTGTTTATAGGTACTAAGGTAGTTACATGTTATACATATTACGTTACCCAGCGGAATCTAAAATACCAATCTCTTTACGTAGCTTCGCTGTTGGAACTGCTTATTGAATTACGGACGAAGTCTACGACTGTTGGGTACGTTTATCGCCATAGCAACATAAATCGTTTTAATTTGCTCAATTTCTTTGGTATGTACGGAAGTTGCTTAACATTTATCGTTTCAACTATTACAGATATACAGTATATCCTCCAATCCAATCTACATTTAAAATACGGTTATTTCCGGCGTCGTAATAGTACCTAAATGCTAAATTTAGGCTGGCGTTTAAGGGCACCATTTCTGCGTTTCCGTATTCGCTTAGGTTTTTGTTTTAACAAGTTTAGTAGATTAATTAAATAAGATTTTGTTACAGCACTGCTTTAATGGTTACTGTTGTAATATACCCGAATTCGGGCATATTACATATTTTCTAACAATAGACACATACATTAGTATAAAACGGTAAGTTGCTTGGTTGGAACCTTAATCTTGCCTTAAAACTTTAACATTAAAACGCCAACTTATTACGCCTTAGGACAATATACAAGTTACAAAAATAAATAAATAAAAAGGAAAAAAAAGTAAGAAGTGTTAAGTTGTATACTTATATATAAAAGGGCGAGGACCAGTTATGTATATAAAATACGTTACCTATTCTACCCAATCCTGCACCAATAACAAACATTATGTAATAGTTACTGCTTATATCAAAAACTTAAACTAAAATTCTGCGTGTGCTACCACCCAACATATTAATTGATTAATAATAGTAATAATAATAATGCAAACGACGGAAATAACAAAATAACTAGAAAAAAAAACATATCGGCATATTATCAAGACACTTGCTGATGGAACAGCACCGATCTCTCTCTATTCGCGCCTAAATCCACGACAATTTAATCGTTTTAGTTTTTGTGGTAAACGGTTGCATTTATTGTAACGTAGGTGAAATACCTCTCAAAAATTACGTACTGTGCAGCTGTGGTGAACTCGGTCTTCTAAACCTAGCTGCGAGGTTTCGTACATTAATACGAAAACGATCTTTCTGCATAAAGATACGGTGGCGTCTTTGTTAATATAATTTTGTGATTTTTGTTTCGTAAAAAGAACCCCAAGCACTTCGCTTTGGTGACAATCGGCACGCTGATATTGTTTATTTTAAAATCAACAGATTCTTAACAGTTTCTTAAACAAATAAAGCAAACAAGATGGGACTTAATGTGGGTGCCGCATTCCAATATACGCGGACTTATGGGAAAGAAACCCCGCCAAGAGGTGCAATCGAGCCTGATATTTAACAAGATTTTGAGCAACACGTGGTGATTAACGGACTCAAAGGCTTTTGAGTAGTCCAACAATAGCAATACGGTAACCAAATCCTCGATCGGACGCGGCCTTTTTGAGATAATTTGAATAATTCAAAATTTTCCGCCAAAGGACGATTTTAACAGCTAACATTTTAAGTATTTCGTATGTTAGACTGGCGATACAAATTTTACTCAGTTGAATGTTTTCGAGCAACACATCGAAAAAACTGGATCGTGTAGATTCTACAAGGTAGCCATCTAAATCATTACCAAGTTTGATTCACGTTATGTAAATTATTTTAAATCGAGCTACATAAAATTTTTTTATAAAAATTCCTCTATACCCGAAATACATACAAATGTTAAATGTTGCAATAAATTAAAAAGTATTTCTGGCGACCTTTGGTGCCTCTGTATATAAAAAGTTAATGTAAATGATAAACATTTTGAGACATTAATTTCAATGCGTTCAATGCACTACGCCACTGATATTTTACATTTGTTAAACGTCTGTAGTCAGAAAAACATATTGATTATGTACTAATGTATACACATGCTGCAAATGAACGAATAATTCGAGCCTCACTCTCAAGAGTCGGCGAATCCTCCCGTAAACATAACATAAATATTTGATGCAAAAATCAGCCATGCAAATTTTAAGCAAGGTATTTTCCATTAACTATAGTATGGTAACATGAATCGGCGTTGCATCAAACGATGTAGCCAATCACCAGAAAGCATGTGTCTCCAAAACTCGATTTTAAAACAAGTAGCGTTATTTAAGCTGTTGATTCGCTAGGGAGGGCTTAATAATGACTCTTGATTGCGACGCCGAACGGCAAACCCCAGCACCCTCGTTTTTCTTTTAATATTTCATTCCTTATAGCTTGGATTATATGTGAATACGTAATTATATTTTATGAACAATAAATATTTTAAATAGAAATGGTTTTGTCATTGCTTGGAAACAAATAGATGCAATCGATTTCGAAAAGGGGACGCTATAACAATCGAAGCTTTTGTCTTTAACTGTTCAAGAATATTCGGCATCGAGCTGCGTCTAAATAGTTAAAGTTTTATCACGAGTAGTTTCTGTTTACTGAATTTACCAATGATGTGCTAAAATGATCCCCATCACCAAATTAATTAAAAAATATTTGGAAGTACCATTTTTATTATAAAAAAATCATTTAAAAGATTGCGTTGTATATGCATGTGACATAGTGAGATAGAGAGGACGCTGTATACGTCGAACTGTTTATCTTATCTGTCGCTATTGCATTTAAAACGGAACGTGCATATATTACCTTGTTAAATTATTATTTGGCCGAAATTTGTAAAATGGATGGTAACCGTTACTAAGTATTTATATTTACCCATGTCTGAATGTTAATAGTAGCAGTACTGGCCAGATTTTAATGCTAATCAAACAATTAACTTAGTAGAGTTATTTGCCCTACATTCGCTGTAATACGCCTGGCGGCTAAACCGTTAATGAAATACCAGTGCTGAAAATGTCACTCGAGCTAGTCATCATACTGCAGAATATTAAAATGTCGTAGAGCTCTCGACGGCTCAGTAATCTAATTTTGCACAATTTAGTCACTACATATTTCAAAGTGGAAAAGCTATTAAAGTGGATAGAAGTAAACACGTGTCTTCCTGGGCATATACATACTATTAAATATGCAACGAGGGAACTTAAAACAAAAGTGAAAATTAGAATAGGAAGTAATAGCCGATCCTAATTGCTTAATAATAAATAAGCAATAAAAAATTGGAGGAAAGTCGCCGACATTGACGGAAAGTTCCACGATGACCGGATTTCTCTAGAAATAATTCAATGATTAGAAAATTCTTCCCTTCCCACTTTACCCCGGCTTACCATTGGCTTAGATGAGCAGTATAGTGCTGACATGTCTTCTTCATTCCTTTTTTTATTATTATTTCTTTCAATAATTCTTTTATACTGTCTTCATTATGGTGATGTTATCCGTTCAATACAACCTACGATGGTTTTTACGAGGAGGAAAGGTGAAATAGTCTACAATTAAAATTAGAAACAAATAATTAAAAAACACTTGCATCTTGGCATGGAATAACTGCAGTCGTATACATTTGACATAGCTTTTTATACCACTTGAAATATTTGAGGTGGGTTGGCACCACTGGTTTTACAACCTGGTGTTCTTCAGATTCTTCAAATATGTATTTTCACAAACATTGGCAATTACAATTCCCAATGTAGGACAAAGATATGGCCACTTTAAGCTACTTCAAGCAGTAATAAGGCTTTCAGCACTCTTTGTTGTATAATCACTTCAATTTGAAATGTATGGCTGTGCATATTTTGCTAGATTTCGTAATTGCGTTCGACTATGATCAAGTCATAATTAACAGAAAATTTCCCTAAGCCCATTAGTTACGTGCATCATGTTAGGGGCACATCTGCATTACAAGGTAATTAAAAGTATTTAATTGGCAATTGGGGATCGTAAAGTTTGTTGCTACAATCCACGCAGGTCGTCAATGCGCTGGACGGCTTGTTATGGTGCAAATACAGACTTTATGCCTTAATTGCGGATATTACCTACGGCCAAAAAAAGTAATTTCATTGTGTATCAAGTTGATTTCAATTGCAACGTATTTTAATTACTATGCAGGGTGAGCCATCTGAATATTGATATCCCAAAATGGTTTCTTCTTGTAATAAGCTTTAGTTGTTAGTATGTTTTAAAATTATACCGATATTGATACCGATTCTCGAAATGAAACATAGCCATTTGTTTATAAAAAAAAATATTAGCATCGTATGTATTTTATAAAACAATGTCCTTACTTGTTTTTGGGCTTGTTTCTAGGCATATTTGTATAATTGTGTCTCAGTGTATGTATAATTTTGCAACGTTTGTTTGTCACTTAAATTCGCATTTGCATGTAATAGAGACGCACACAATACGAGTGTCAAGCATTTTGCTAGCAGAAAAGTTATTAACCATGTATAGTGCAGATCCGAGTTCGGATGCACGAGCAAAGGAGCAATGTAGCAGTTAGTTAGTAGTCAGTTAGTAGCAGAAGTTTACAAAACAAAAAAATGGAATCATGTAAGAAAAAAAATGATAAATAAGTTAAATTAAGGAATTTGTTGACATAAAAACAAAATTGTATAGTTTTTGTTTATATAGTTATATTACCTTAAAATCTTCTCCTTTGGGTAATTACTAACTTTTTGAGTAGATTTCAATTTAATTTTAAACCATATCCACAATTAAGCCTAATAATAATAATAATAAACCGTTTTGAAAATTCCCCATTCACAAGTTCATCATTTTCAAAACTTAACATAATAACAGAATGTAACGATGCCACATTATATATACTATATTAAACGTATGTCAATAACAAAGAAGTTGGTAATATGTTCTTTTTTTCTGCGCCAAGTTAATTAAAATGCACTAAATTTTTCGAGAGACACGGAATTAATTACTCCAAAAAATAATTTCGAAGACTAGATCAAAAGTTACTTTGTCTTGTGTGAAATAGGAGAGTTACTGTTTTTGAGCGTCTTAATTATAACTCATTAGAAGAGAATCCTAGCAGAGATAGCGTCCGCATACATAATTAAGTCAATTAAAGACATATTTAAATATCAAGAAGCGAGGAAGAAGATGCGAGTCTTGAGAGACTTCTACGGTAATATGCAAGGTTCCAAATTTTGTGAGTAAAACTCCCTTATGCATACGTATCTCTTTTTGTTTTGTTTTGTTTTTTTTTTCCTAAATAAGGCGCCCCTTTATTTCGATTAATTCACCGCAGTGACGCTATTACTAGGCAATCGACTTGTTGCGCTCTAATAATAAGAACATTGTTCTAAGGAAGTTTCATTAAAAAGTCTATAATAAGAATTACTCGATGAGAGTTTAAGGTACTCAAATCAAGAACGTCAACTACAATTAACTTACGACCAGACATCAGTGTATCTTTAGTAAAAGCATTTACATTACTCGAACAATTACAATAGACATTATCTCATGTGTATATGAAGGGAACGTAGGGATCACGAAAGGAGTAAGATGCCCTCGTACGGCATATTGGGTTTGCTGGTCACGATTTCGTAATTCTCGTTCGGCTGTCAAGAATGAATAAGCGTTCCTCGACTGAAGCTATGAAGTTTTGAAGGAATTTCCTTGCCTTCAACATATTTCATTTAAAGCGCACTTGAAAAAATCAAAACGACATCCACGTGTCAGACTTCACAACGGGCCCTTAATTTTATAAATAATATACTAATATGCATATATAACAACATATCGTTCTTTTCAACGTACAACTGATACATTTATTATTTCTAACTTGAATATTTCAGCTAGTATCTTCCATTAGGCTTGATTTCGTAACAATTCTTGTATATGTATTTAATTTTTAGCGGATGTATCTCCTTCATATCACCAATTCTGCAGTTTATTAGATTAGCGAAAACTTACTTTCACTTACACATCGTATTGCATATGATTAATTATATACCATAGAGAGCTTTTACGAATATCAACTTATTTCCAAAAACAACCCCTAGATTCATTGCTTGAAATTATTATGGATACGATTTTCAAAACCATTAATAGCTGCGCCCAAACGTAGTTAATCAATTTTCGTTAATAGATATCTAACGGTTTTACATACCAGAATCTTACTTTGATAGCATTAGCTTTCAAATAAAGCTATTTAGCTTCCTAAATAGCTTTTGAAGTTGTTTCATCTGCCCCACTATTTGGTTACTTCAGCATCCATTCCATCCATAAAAGCCAAATTATATATCTATTCATTTGCCGCAAGTGCCAACACTTATGTAGAAGTGGTGGCACTGAAATCCACTTAATCTTTCATTTTACACCTGGTCACCTCGGCGTGTAGAGTATAAACCAACTTGAGATTTGAGTACTTTCAACAATTTGTTTTACCTTTACGGCTTTTACAAAAAGTTTAACAATAAACAGCGCATTTAATGCACTCTTAAAACTTTTCGTTTTCCATCTATTTTACAAATTAAGAATGAAGTACTTTCGTTTTTAATAGAACTCAAACAACAATAACTGAATTAGTAATAGTGGCTTCCGTTATCGAAGGGCCAAATGCATTTTGTAGCGCGGTTTTACTTTTTTTTTGCCGACCGTTGATATAAAGAAAGTGTTGTTTCTCTATTGATCCCACATGAATTCTAGATATCTAAGTGGCAAAATTTTACAAATACTCTTAGTTTTTTCAACTGTGTATTAAATTTTTTAAATAATAATGTTTACCCTTAAAATGCATTGAGGTTAAGCCAAGCAACGGTTCCATTTGGAAAATAATAAAACTGTAATAACTTTTTAGCTTGTATTCCTGCTTATATAAATTATGATGTTCGGCTATTAAGCTGTTTAAATGGGATGCCATGCCAAAAATAGTCTTACTAGCCAGACAGATGCGACAATAGTAATGAGTTTCTACCATACCAAAAATTTGATTACCTCCCGAGTTATCGTGGCTCAATGTTACAAGTGTTCCCTTAACTTGACCTTTAGTAACACTATTATAGATCCCGAGAGTTTCTAGAGTTTTTATATCTTCAACAATAACATCTAACACGGCATTTATTCCGAATGATTTCACTTCATTTGAATCATTATTCGCTGGATTGTTATTGGCCACGTCTATATAATTTCGTTTTTCACGAAAAAGATTTCTTATCGAGTTGTAATCCACACCTTTTTTTTGTAATTGGGTCGTAGAAGCTTTCCTAAAATAAAAGTTATGGTTTGAAATATCAATTTTATTTAATGTTGTAGTAACAAGACTTACATATCCCACTTCGCTATTTTTATAACGCCGTTCTGCAAACAAAGATACTACAGTTCTTGCGTAATTTATTTTAGTTTCATATGAATTTAATAAGTTCGCGCTTTGTGGCATACATTGCAGCAGCGTATGAGCAACGACTATATTAACTAACTTTTTCTTATTTGGATCGTCCAAAGTTTTCTGTTCCTTATGAAACGCCATTACTTCCTTCCCACCAGGATGAGAAAGCAAATATTTCTTTAATTCCTTAAATTGATAACATACACTAATTAATTTAATTGCAAACCATAACACAAGAAATAACGACAAGATCTTACCTCAGCTGTTATTTTAATTGTAAGATATGCAAGCAGTTTTGGCTCTCTTGCGGCTATGTGGGCTTAGCTAAAAAGTATCTTCATCAAAGGTAGAGCAGACCGACTCACTTGATGCTCTTAGACTGATTGCAGTTTCAGTACTGGAACTCTCTGGATGGTGATGCACGTGAAAATATTGGTAGTGGGCTACCAGTTGCATGAGTATTTGACGAGTTGTTATAATCTTCTAAAAGAATCAATAGCATTAGTAATGTTTTATAAGAAGAACCCGCTACAAACCTTTCTTTTCTTCGATGATTATTATTACCTTTTTCCGGAGATATTTAAAAACGTAGATAGAAAATCATTAGTTATAGTCGCCCCTTCCAAATTCTGCAACGCAAAATCCTACCTACCAACTCGGGATAGTTTGACAGGCTACAAAATAAACATTCGGATTAAATGAAATGTTAATCGTTAATTCTACTTTTATTATTTGGTTATTCTATTAAATGTGACACAATGAGGCCCGCTAAAATATCAATAATATATCAACATGCAGGAGAGATTCAACAACAAAGAGATTACACATGGCCTGAAAATTCCGATTTAAATTGTTTTGTTTTTAAGCCGGTTTGGGGCTTAAAGTAGCTCAAAATTGACTTGTATTTAGTAGAGATGCTCATTTACATATATTTGCAATAATTTCATATAAAGTTATCTGGCTTATTTTAATTTATAATTTAAGTTAATAATATAACTTAAATTATAATTATAATTATAATTTATATTTAAGCTAAATTATTATATTATATTATTAATTTAAATTAATAATATATATATTATAATTAAGCTAAATTATTATATTATATTATTAATTTAAATTAATAATATAATATAATAATTTAGTAATAATATAGTAAAATAGTAAAGTAATAATAATAGTAAAGTAGTAATAATAGTAAAGTAAGTAAAGTAGTAAAGTAAGTAAGTAAAATAGTAATAATTTAATTTATTAATTTAAATTAATAATATAATATAA
>JAIOKQ010000216.1:600000-844050 GCA_020654165.1 Oryctes rhinoceros
CACATCTAATAACAAGAGGCAGTAGTAATCTTACAATAATTAATCTAAATAGTCAGAATCGCCAACATAAATCAGGTAAACTATTAATAAATTTAAAATAAAAGAATAATAATTTACAAAATGCGTTTGAAAGAAAGAATTGTATGTAAATGTGCGTATAACAAGTTAATTAATAAATTATGTAGTGAGTAATATGTCAAGTAGTATTTTGCATTGTGAATTGAAAACGTAGGAATATAGATAGCTTTTTGATAAATAAGTGGACCGCAACATTTTATTCAGATTTTGCTGCTTGTTGTTGCTCTTCAACTTTTTCAACATTCTCGTCTGCAAGGAAAAACCATCAACGTCAGAATCTAATGGTAATAGGTAGTGGAATGTATACAAAAGTGCTGAGCGGTTTTGCAATCTCTACTTGAGGATGAAATGACGTTAGCTAAATTGTGACTGCGGTGATTATGCTGTTTGAATTCCGGCGTTGCGATGCAGCAAGTAAAAACCATGTACAGGATATTCGTTTTTTTTTTAATTTCTATCTACGTCATCGGTATTTACCATAACAATTACACAAATCTGCTTGTTATTGTATCTATTTGAAAATTTTGATGTGGTTCATGTGGTATCATTATAGTTGTTGTTAAATGTTAGTTACATTTGATCAAAGGTAATTAAAACGTTAGTTACAAAATAGAATAAAAGGGAAACAAAATCAAATCAAAAAGTTATAAGTTATAAGGTATATATGAAAAAAAAAACATTGATATATAGAGTGAAAATAAGAGCAGATTTGCATTCCAGAAAAACTAGAAGCACAATACTTATATTTTTCGTTTAATATACATTATAGGCTAACTGCGCGTGCATTGTCGAAGACCCATGGTATTCGATGAGAAAGCATGATCTGCTCAACTGCGAATTATCGCATTTGTAACGAAAAGTATCTTGCGAGATTCTCTTATAAATTACGTAATTTTAAAACAAATAACGCTGTTTATTAATATTTTTCACTCTATCTGAAAACTTTCGTTACTATCAGCAAATGGCGTAAACGGAATTAATTAATTAAATTAAATACAGCCAACGTCATCAGAGTAGGTGAAATAGCTACTTTGTTACCTTTAAGCCCATCTATTAAACAAGAAGTAATACAAGAATTTATAATTAAGGAGAAAAAATACAAAACAATATGGTGAATAAACCAAAAAATTTAATATTATATCAAAATAATATTATTTTAATATAAATATTATTTATATTATAATAATATTATTTTAATTATATATTAAAATTATTAATATTAAAATAATGATAGCAAGGTTTGTGGGCTAGCAAATATATATCGGCACTCTCGGCATCGCAAAATTAATGCCGGATATCCTATATTTTTATCTCTAATTTTATCCCTACTTTTTCTCTCGCCAAGTTTTATCTCTACAAGAAAAGATATTCTGTACAAACTCTACCTATAATTAACAATCTATCTATTACTGTTAATCACAGATCGTACTCGCTTACACATATGTCGTACAATACAAATTAGTAATCAAAACTTATCAAGTATCTATCATCAGATGTTGATATGAAATTTAGTACCTGTAGGTTACTGAATATGAGGACTAAAGTGGAAATATTGGCACCTTGGGAAACAACCAGGAGCCAACTTTGAAAATGTTCAGTAGTTTTTCTTTATATATTCATAGCGCAATATTCTAATTGTAAAAATATATATATGTAGTCTTTTACACCTTCCATGATTTTTTACGAAGACTTTCATTTAAGTTAGTTAAATGTGGGCAACAACCGAGATCTCAGTTACTGAGTGAAACACAAGAAAGACAGCGATTAAGTACAAGTCGTAGCAAATAGTTACATTCTTGTATTTATGCATTAGTGTGGATTTTGAGATAGACCAACTGAGTGAAAGAGAATGAGATAACCTGTTAATGATTATTGCTCCTGGAAATAGACGACGAAATTAACGCGAGTGATCATCGTGAATCATCTGCATCCAAATCAATAACCGCGCTGTTTAGTTGACGAAACATTCAAAAATATCAGTTAATCAGCACCATCCATAATTTTTCCAACAGGAGAGTCAAAATGGGGCCAAACATATATAATTTCAGTTAATAATCAGTCGACGGTCAGTATGAAAAATTGTAAAGCAAATATACCGTCCATCTAAACTTTTCCTAACGCATTGTGACCCAATCATGGAACATTTTGCTTAAATATTAAACGACAACGTCCATCGGCGTAATTATCACCATTGTTGTCAAAATAATGCACACCATGTACAAGAAGCTCACATTCAACACTCGTAAAATCCCAATGCTTGAGCTAAAATCACAAGTTTATTCCAAGTCACTTAATACTTTAGGGGAGAGCTAGAGTAACGTATCAACCCAAATATTTTTCAAACATAGCTGTAGACGTTCAAACTGACGACCTTTAACTTCTTACTGGTCACTCACTGGTCTTTCATTTCTCTTGTTCGCTACGTTAGTATACTGTAATATGGCTAATATTTTGGGATAGGGTGTTCCAGATTTTTCAGACTTTTGCCCATCACTATGTGGTATTAAATCCCGTTTAAACATCCCAGAAACGGATGGACGCAAAGAATCTACGAAAAATTATTATTTTTCATAAATTTGGAGCTAATTCTAGCACTTTTACTGAAAAATATTGGAATTAACTTCCGCAGCTAGTCTAGCCTACGTCCTCTCGAAATCTCAATAAGATATACAGGTAAAAGTTGAAAAGTATAACATACACAAATGAATTATTTCAATATTCATCTTTATTACTCAATCATTACTGACTTCATATTAAACATTCCTCATAAGATACTTTTCGTTATTCTCTAACAATGCACAGTTGAGCTAATACTATACGCATGTGGGTACCGTCTTTTTTGTCAGCGAAAGAATAGAAGCGTAATCAAATACCTGATGGCAGCTCCTTAATAGAAACAGCAGGTCTTTCCTGCCTAAATTTGGATATGTAATAACTCAAAAGTTGAATGTCATTCCTTACGGGATCCTCATAGACGTATACGTTCCTCCGACGTGGATAGGACTTGTCACCGGCGAACGATATACAAGATAATTGTCCGTGTTGGCCTACATTACACATTCGGAAATCAATACGGGAAGTTCAATAGCTTCCATTACAACGGTTAAGGTTAAGATCAATGCCACGTTGCGCTACAGGCAATGCATCCTACGAAGCCAAACTTTTAAAGTTTCTCTAGCTGCGAATGGAACGAAAGCTCCTGGCAAGCCAAAGCACAAACGCAAAAAAAATATAACAAAAACACCAACATAAAATTTGAACTGAGCGTTCGTAAGCGATTTGTTTTCGGTAATAAATTGAAGGTCGCATGCAGAATTTTAGGTAGAAAGAAATGAAAAACATGTGATGAATAACAAGAAAGGGAAAGTTTACTTCACCTTTCAGTTTAATATGATGCTACAAACTAAATTAATGCACTGTACAAGTAAGAAAACATGGATATTCATTATGGGATTAACTACTAATATACAAGGCGATTCAATTTAACGGATCGCTATTGCTATCTACATTGTTATTGATCGTACGAAATCGGTTAAACTAACAATGTTTTGCTGCTGGTTAATACGCAGTTAATAGAGATACAATATTGAATAAAGGATTTTTATTTGAAAAACAAAACTTATTATTTTTTTCAAGGAAGTGCCCCACACAGTTCTCAAAATTTTGGAAGATAATTTAATTTTTAATATAAAGTATACATACAATATTGTTCCAATGTTAATGAACGGCCACTAAAACCTCGTAAAATCGGACATTTGTTATTGGGGCCGCACTGATAGCTCAAAAGTAGACCGACCAGTTCGTTTGCAATAAAATCATCTTTGCAAAGAAAATGGAGATTTCAGGTGAAAGTTTTCGTTAAGGATTTTTTACGAGTAAAGGCCTAACAACAACAATGGTTCGTATCGCTTCATTCAACTTTTAGTAATGAAACACCATCAATACGAAAAAAGGCTCGCATCCATTGACAAAGCTTAGATAGAAACTAAGAAACAATCAATTGCGTTGCCAGATGAACCAAATGCAATAAAAGTTGTCCGTTCTAGGAAAACGATTGCTTGCTTCTTTCTTTATGCTGGAAATGCTACAATCGTTTAGCGGATCGAAGAACAGTTAATGTTGAATGATGCACAGCAATTTGTTTGCCAGAAATCGCCAATGAAATTAGAACAAACATTTGACAACGTCATGAAAATGGCAGCTCTCACGCAGCATGTTATACAATTAATTATTCTAGAGGATGATTCTGATTACTTTTGTACACCTAATCTACCAACTAACGACTTCTCTTGTTTCGGAGTGACAAAAGAAAGGAAAAGGAAGATGGCAATCACTCTCACGTTAAGTTGTTGAAGCCTTCAAAGCTATGTTTTAGAGACTCCGCTTTTCAAAGTAGAATTGATTCGATCGCATGCAAAAGTGATTATATTTTGAATCGATTTGTAACAAAAACTTAAAAACTTTATATATATAACTTTTATAAAAAAAATTATAAAAACTTAAGAAGTATCTCTAGTAAACATTTATAGTAGACTATTGAATTCTATGCAAAATCAAAGATTTTACATTTAAGTGTTTAAGGGCCTAAACCATTTGGTTTCACGTACAGTTACAACAATCTACCATAAATATTAGATAAGAAACCTGCATCTTTAATAAAAAATAAAAGCAGCTGCAACTTTTGTAACTTTCATTTTATGAAGAGTAATCTATAAAGTTTTTTTATATCAGGAATTGAACTACATTTCAAAAATTTGAAAAATATACAGAACGTAGCGTTTAAATGTTGATTTTTTTATTAAAATAAAAATGTGGTATTCAATCGTTTCTTTTACTGTATTATTAACCAGCAGCAAAACATTACTGATTTGTCAATCTAATGGATTTCGCAAGACCAATAATAAGCAGAGGCATCTTAATCAACAATCTTGTTGATTGTAACTAACGCAAAGCATTAATCAGAAAGTTACTAAATATAAAAAGCGTTTTTCAAACATTGCGATTGTTAACATTTCTCTTTGGTGGTATAAAAGATTAAGAGATTCGGCAATCGGTGTAATCGAATAATCATTGCTGTAATTTCATTTGTTAGCGCCATCTTTTATGAAATTCATGTAACTTTACTTAGACGAATATAAATATGCGGTGTGTTCAATTCTGTTGTTGCCATGATAATCGACATTTTTTTAATAACAATGTCATATCTTTACCTTTCAAAAGATTCGTTGCCCTCATAACATTCACATTTTCAAGAGTCGATTTTAATTTTAATATAAATGTTAAATCTGACACTAGAACTAGCTATTTAATAAAGTCTGTCCTGCACATTCATGTATTTACCCAGCCTTTCATCTGGAATACGTTAAGTTTCTACCTGACCGATTTTCGGATAGTTCATTATGATCCCGTTGACTACGCGTTCTTTTATTTTTGAATCGAAGAATTGGCGATGAAGAATAAATTATTCTCCACAATGTGAAAATTAAATCGATTGTCTGAGCATCCAAATTGTTGCAGAAATGATAGCCTTATATATTGATATCTTAAGCTTGGTAAGCCAATAACTTACCAAAGTCCATTTTTTCTTCAAATCACGATAAAATACAGCCTTTATAGCCTCACAAGATGACCTCCCAAGATAATTTTGTACAGGTCGGCAATTTTACACCGTTGTATATTTTTAGGCCGCCACATCGGCGAAAATTAGAGAAAATACTAATGCTAATAAATGCTAACACAACAACGCAACTGAGCGAATGCAAGACACCCTTCAGTGCAAGAAAGCTAATGGTGAGATGGGTGCCTCGTCTGGTGACGATTAATCAAAAACGGAATCGCGTGATAACTTCAAAGCAACGTTTGAGCAAAATACGAGTGAGTTTCAGTAACGTCATGTACCCGTAGATAAGACATGGATTGCATACATTATTACTCTCCCGAAATCAGGGGTCGGTTACCAGAATTGATTTCTTCCGGTGAACGCGCACCAAAGATGGCAAAGACGATTACATCAGGCGAAAAAATTATTGCGACGATTTTTTGGACTTCGCCGGGCATGTTCTTAATTGATTATTTGAAAATTCACAATTCACGTTAAATGAAGAGGATATTATAAACAAATAACCGTCTATTCTGCAGACTTCGCCGAATCATGTTATTTGGATATCCTTAACAGGTTAAAACATCACTGGGCTAAGTATCCAAAGCTACAAAGAGATTATGCCGACAAAATTACTAAACGCAAGACAATTGCATCTTTCCTAGTGGGGATTTACGGTTACTGATGGTAATGCAAGGACAAAGCATTTCCATTACGTGCAGTGTACCTGATACATGTAAAACATACGAAGAAGTCCAAGAGTTGTTCACGGCCTCCCATTTACTAAAAATAGCTGAGAATACAGAAATTGCATATGCAGAGTGCTCTATTAAAGAGAAGTACCACACTCTAGACAATTATGTGAAGTTATAAATATTTTAAGGTAACACACTTATATGTATACGTTCCTATACGTTGTATACCTATGTATACGTTCATACGTTTGTTTTGGAAAAAAGTTATTTATAAATTATAAAATTTATAAATATAAAAATAAATTTTCATATTTCATTAAACGCAAAGCTTACATTTTTCAAACAAGTCAAACGTTTCATTTTGGAATTTTAATTCGAGCTAATCGAATCAAAATGAAAAGCAGATAGTGTCAATTAGTACGATACTGGCTTCATTCCTTTACACATTAAAGAATTTTTGAAATAATGCCATCTTTTCAAAGTACGCATAAACTTTGGAAAAAAATAGTATTTACACTTCTGAAATAGGCGCTGAAATATTAATCTCATCAAACAATGTATGTTCAATAACATTTATAATTTCTGATTACGAAAAACCGATTGCGTCATCGTAGTCGTTTGGCCTGGCGCCAAATCACTGTTGTGGCAACGAAATCGAAAACCTCTGCGAATAACTGTTGCAAGACGTGTCTCATAAAAATATTTTTGGAGTGAACGTCTTCTAGTTCATATGTATATTAAAAAATATAAAAATTCAATATACGCAAGGACTGGAAATTATTTTATTTAGTAAAAATATATATATATATGGGGCGGATGAAATGATTTAATGAAGTGGAGAAAATGTACTTTAACTAACAGCATAGAAAGAATGTGAATTCCTGATATTTTAGCAAGCTTTACTACGAAATGAAAGAAATTTACACAAAAAAAAACAATTACAAAGGCAATTGCCCCAAATCATCAAAAAAAAAAAAAACAGCTCGATATCATTATGACGCGCTATAAGCAACATCGATTACTCATCAAAAAATCTGATCTATTCACCTATAAAGCAAAAACTTACGAAAAGTTCGATTTGACTCTTGTTTAAGAGCATGCAGTCCTGCAAAAAGTTTGCTTTGAAAAATATTTGTAGTTCATGTACTACACTATTTTCAAAGCCAAAAATAGACAACACAGAATATGAAAAAAAAAATACTCAAATTCTATTCTACCTGTTGAGTTAACATTAACTGTGTTTGTTCAAACAGAGACGGCGTAAAATTAATTGCTTGAATGTTAGAAAAAGCAATCGGCATAGAAGTAATTGCAGTACTGAAATATAGCAGCAATCATCCCTTTTTAAAGCAATACCAAAAATTATGTGTCAACTAAAACGAAATTATAAGATTGTCAGCTGTCGTAGCAACCTTTAATAATTAAAAAAAAATCTTTAATAATAAAAGCATATGTATGTACATATGTTAATATTTGAATCTCTTCAAATACGTATAAATCGTACTATATTTCGTTAACAACATTGTAACTTGTCTTCTAGAAATTATTTTATACTGAAAATTTAACAATGTGAGCAAAGTAACTGATTTTATGTGCAATGGAAGACATTTTAAATGAATTTTCGCTCGCAACTACGACTACATCCATGCAACTATAAACGAAAATAAATCTCACGCGATCTTAATCCGCTCCATATAGAATATAAATAAGATCCCCCCATAAAGAATAGTTTATAATGTAAATAGCCGTAGAGGTATCGTTAGAGCTTTGCTATTCTTTATTTACGATTTATATCTTATAAGTTCTCTACAATTTTATTGGTTAACTTAATAATGTTCAATTTAATTTGACTTAAAACATCTTTCTCTTGCTATTTCTTGGAATCGCGTCGTTGTCATAGTTCTTGCCGAAGTTTCGTTCACATACAAAAAGGTTTTAAATCCCTGAAGAGTTACATAATAGTGTGGAGGAAACGTTGGCAAAAAGTATTAGAATGACAACGTTTCAGCTCCGAAACCAAGAAAATAATATAATTAACGATCGCAGATATTACATATATATTTCTCTTATCTTTTTTTCTATCAAACGTGATAAAAACCTGTTTAATATATACTAATAAGGTAAACACAATCTATAGAGCATTTTCTAAATTATATTATTATAACCGTAATCTTTTTTTTTATAAAACTTACAATAAATAATAGCATAAAATATAAAAAAAAATAATTTGCTTACAAACAGAAAAAAATAAACAAAAACATTAGAAAATTAGGGAAACACAAAATAAAAATTACCTAAAAAATTCGATAAAAATAAAAATTAAGAAAAAATAATTTCTATATTTATAAATAAAATCTACATAAAAAGCAGAAGAAGCGTCGTAGTCTGGATATAAAAATATAGAGCGTGTCTATCTAGTGAATCTTCCTCAACAATTCAGGGAAAAGTTTTCAGATGAAAAATTTCAAAGACAAATGCTGCACAACATAAATCTATTAGCAAATATTTTGAATGGTCGATTTCTCATGCACACGATACAAATTTTATTTTTTAAATGTAGGGTACGATATATTATTACGCTTCCGGATGTATCTCTTCAACTCATGTCAATTTTCATCTATATTCCCCACACCTATCTATATTCGTTTTTGGGGTAATCAACAATTTGAGATTTCCGCAAAATATGATTGTTTTTTGCAAAGATTATGATTATTCGATTGAGTGTATCTGAGAATTCTTGGCAACACATTGAAGAATTCGCTGCCAAGATTGATTCATGTTTACAAAATGTAATCGGAAAATCTAGAATCTTTTTTGTAAACATTTTCATATATCCAAAATACGTACGATCTGTAGTAAAAAAAAAATGTAGCTATACCCATAAAATTTTTTTAACGAAAAGCATAGTGTGGTATGATGAAATATTATGAACTTTTATTTCACTAAATATTTTTATTAAACCAAATACGTAAATGTTATCATCTCCTTTTGCTACCTCTTCGATGTAAATCAACATAAAAAGAACAGATTATTTTGCATCTCAGGTTAGGTTTTATTCACCATTGAACATATAATAAGAACATGCTGAAAGTTGTATCCGGAAACATCTATGAAAAAACTTCTTGGAGGTATTTCTTAAGATAATGCATAACGCAGACATTACACGAAATAATACTCCCAAAATGTTAGTAAACGTTCAATGTAATACAAAGAATCGCATTACTGTTTGTACGACGCAAAATTGTGTTCACTTCACAAGGAAGTGAAGCCGTAAATCTCGCAGTTTACAACTTACCCGCGCAAGTTACTAAACAACGACACGTTGTACGTATAGAGAAATGTTTTTCAAAAAAAAAATAAATAAATAAGTTCTCTATCCATTAAAAAATTGAAATGGCTTGATTCATGCCATGTTATCGATTCCGATGATCACAATTGCAAAAACATCTTAAATTATGAACTGTCTCAAAAACTAAGATAGATACGTATAAAGAATGTTGAAAGCTAATATGAATTGCCGAGAGATACCTAAAATCGTAATAATATAGGGTATTCGACTTAAAAAGCGAAACTTACGTCGTACGCTGCAGCAACTGAACACCCTGCATACTTCAACATAATCTTATATTGCGGAGCATTTATCTCTAAATATTTTTTTTGCTGGTTGTTCACGCATTAGACAGACGCGCTGCAGAACACGATTTAAATTATTATAAGATCTTTCCTTCGCAGCTACTTGTAGCTGCCTGAGCAATGTATTTATGGATGTAATTTCTTAATACATTAATACTATTGGCAATTTCATGTAAAATGCTACGGATTTTAAAAACTTACTGTAGAGTTCATAACATAGTAAATATTGCATGAACTTACCAAAATTTCCAATATAATGAAAACTATACTATAGAATGTAAAAGTAGATTTTAATGAAACCTGTGAGCTAGCATGAAAGAAAAAAAAAACAAATTTGACGAGTATATAAAATAGATACGTATCTACTTATTGCTAGGCTCCACATTTTGCATACGGCATATGCTCGTAGATGCGACACGATGTTATCATTTTGAACATCTCCCATTGCGAGTACACACCGCTTAAAAAAAACACAAATATACTAATCATCAAGAGTAAAAAAAATCTTAATGAGCTGAGGTGCGAAAATCAAAAGAACACGCATTGTGGTTCCGTTTTCTGTAGATTGATGCTAACGGAAAATGCTGGAACTGCGAAGCTAGCTTTGCAAAAAGAATCAAACTTCGAATTTCCATAAAACTTATCGTCGCAAATCATCTCACTATTTTACAGGCAACACGATAAGAGTGGTATTCGTTGAAACATCCAAAAAGAATTTCGTTTTCCACTTGCTTAAACTACATTAAAGCTCTCAATTTTTCTAACGAATTCTTCTGTTTTAATGAAATGTCTAATTCTTCTGTTTTAACGAATGCTTTACACACCTTTGCTCATTAAGATCGTTTCTTAATATGAGTGCTATGTCCTCCTTTAATAAGGTGAAGGTATGAATATGAAATTAGACAGAAAAATTGTAAAGTTTATCCATTTATAACCATTAAATTAAAAATTCCAGTATTACAAAGAGAATGATAATCAAGCTAAAGATATAATTGTATTCTATAGCTCCTATGACTATAAAAAATTTAAATATTTTATTTCAATCAATGATTAAAATCAATCGTGCATAGCTTGCAATAAATTTATAATTCAGGCATAATGTTTCAAAAATTACTACTGATATTAAGGCTTCAGATTGCTGTGTTCTCGTATATTTTTTGAAAAACGAATCCTAGCCATGTTGATTTTTTTTTCATTTTAGTGCCATGCACGAAAACTAAATCTTACGGTCAAATCTTGAAGCTAGAATATTGAGCTTCAGTAGAAATTAGGAAACGCCCTATACGATTTACACGAAAAAGATGCCTAGACATCGATTTTCCTGTATGTCTTATGATCAGCGATAGGTTAAAAGCGCAAGAAAGCTCACAAGCAGCGTTTAACTAATTTATCGCGTAATAAAATAAAAGACATGATAATCGAAAGTTACGTATTGCGACGCTAATTTCCATTTATAGAAACTGGGTCATAGTTGCGAATAAATTCTATAAAATAATACGTTCGCGTAATTACTTTTAATTAATTCGTAAAGAGGAACTTTTCGTTATTACGCTTTTACGAACTTAACTACGCATAACACCGGATACCGGAACTTTAACCAACGTGCGGCGCCATTCATAGCCACCCCTGCGTACGATTTTCATGTCTTTATAGAAAATATTACGGTAATGGTACGTTGGACGTTAACGTATTCAGCTTACCAAAGTACTTCTTCACCGGCTCCGTGTAGTAAGTTGTGTATGCAATAACTCTAGGATCCTTTGGGGAGGATACTAACATTCTATATATGTAATTGTCGGATACTACTTTTGACGGATATTCATCGTATCTGAAAATAAAATTGTTTATTATGAACACTGAAAATTGGATTAAATTGATATTTCTATAAATTTAATAGCGTTAGACTAAACTTCTAAAAAAAAAAATCATCTAGTCACCAACTAATCCTTTTCGCTGCATTAAAGGAGAAGAAAAAGGAATATTTATGTAACTTGGATTTTTTTTAAAGAAATGCCTCACATATTCTTATGGGTAATTATGCTGCTCTACGAAGCCTCAGGAACTTTTCAGCGCGTGTAATGTTTTTCATTGTTACTCCCTCGCCGCAAAGAATAGCGTGCTGTTAATTTACAAATGGTCACCAGAAATTACACCATAAAAATATGACGTTTAATCATGGTGTAACTCAAATGCTAAACTCTAATACAGCGAAGGCTACTGAGCCTTTATCCGTACACATAACGAAGAAAAGACTGATCCTAAACGGAAATGGGTTAATTGACTACCGCTTGTTAAAATTGCAGCAACATTAGAAATAAATTTGATTGCATTGAAACTTTTAAAGTACATTGTTCACACTATATATAATGTTTCTATCAGAAGTGGTGTAGTATCGTTTCCGATGACATAAATCTGATCTGAAAAATTATAGTTTTAATTTCATATAAACTTGCGTTTGGCAAGTATCTATTCTAAGTAGGAAACGTAGACAAGCATGTGCGTTACGAATCAAATTAAACTTGTTTGGGAAAAATAAAGCAAAAAAATTCGATCATGTTCGACTAGATTGTTTTCTCTGGACACCGGTCGATAATACTTTGACATAGAGTCGAAGTCATCAGACCCATAACACAAAATGTATAAATACATAAAAAAAAGTATTTACATTGCATAATACATGTAGAAATTAAATTCATATGGTTTCCGTCAAAGATGATGGCAATTGCCTGGAGCCAGAACTAAAAACTTCTATCGCTTAACCTGTTCAATGCGGTATTAATATAACGTAATGTTAAATGATAAACATGCATTTAAATCAACTTTTTCGGGAAATTATTCATTCTGGAAAAACCGGAGGAGACTTGCAATCGTCAGACGCAAAATTCTATTTCACATAACATGGTGTAAAAACATAAGCTGCCCCATTTAATAAGAATGTATATATTTTTGCGCAGACGATATGCCAAATCATTATTGGTTTCGAACCGTTCGTCGATGTCGCCTTTTTTTTATAGTTCATTAATGAGTAATAGCTTACACTCTTCCCAATCGACATAAGAAGCTTCTGCTACTTAGAGTACTGCCGCCACACTTCTGTATCCGATATGATGTTCTATTGTCTCTCTCAAAGGAAATGAAAGTAATTTTAAAAAGTGATTGGTATCTGTGGAAGAAGTAAAGGTGATCTTAATATTAAAAGTAAAATCCCAAGATTTCTAACGTCTTTTCGTAGCAATAATACGTAACAACAATAGAAGTGTAGTAAATAGAGACCACAGAGGCAGGTGGATTTTTTTTTGGAGCAACTAGATGGACTCGTGTCTATTCACTTCATGAGAATAGATTCGTGCTGCTTACTGGTGTCCACGAGAGTCGACAAAACACGAGTCTGTCTAGGCTCTGCAAAAAAGTAATAATTTAATACGCCTTTGTCCTCTCTACTAATAAATACAGCATTGTCTATAAGGAGAGTTATTTCCAATTATTAGTATAAACAATAGTAATTTTCTTCCAACGCGTACCAACAACTAAATTTTAATTTCCTTATTTAATCCTGAACTTTATTATGAATCGTACATTTTTGCCAACTTTTACATGTATCTTGAAGAGCATGTTTATATTTAGTTATTTCATCATGTATTATGGACTTTAGAAGTACGTTATAATTACTCATTATAAATATCCATTAAAAAATATATGTTGATATACAATTCCGTTAATTAATTAATTAATTAATTAATCCGTCATATACAAATCCGTTAATTGTTAATAAACCCGTATATAGAACGAGCCATTCTCGCGGGCTTTTAGTAATATGTAACCTTAAGATCCTAGCTACTTAAGGTTACATATTACTAAAAGGAACATGCTATGTGTTACTAAATTTTTTGGAATTAAATTGGAAGACTCCAGATTTAAATATCGCAAGTTTCCAATCGTCAAGAAATATGCTATTATGCAATAAGTATAGCAATCAGCACAACTTTTACGAATATAAGCTGGAATATCATCTACACCGGTTGGCGTACTATATTTTAATTTGTTAATAGCAGACCGCATATCTCTTTTAGTAATTAAACCAACATCAAGGAAATTGACGGAGTTATATAGCATACAGTGCTGATTGTCCAAAGACATTGGAAAGGTACATATCAAGAAGAATCCTTAACTTTATCCAAGGCAGTAGAATAATCTACAATCCCCCTACAGCTAGTATGTATTAGTTGTACGAAGATTCCTCCTTTTATTTTTAAGAAATATCCGTGTTTTGGTTTAAACATGGTTAAATCCTGGTTTTGAATTGATAACTCAACATTAGCACAGTATGCAATGTTTATTTTAGATTTTAGTTCGTCTTTGGTTGCCTTATATATTTTTTTTAATCAAATGGTGTATTTTTCTTTTTTAGTTGTAATTAGAGTTTTAATTATTATAATTACATGCCAGAAGCGGTACCCAATTACATTGATACAATAGAATACGTGACATTTCATCTCAAATCCGCAAGTACTAAAGATTATATCTGCTCAATGCGTACTTCCGCAGAAACAACAGCCTCTACAAGTGTCGACTTTTCCAAAACAAACTGTCGCAACTCTAAAACACATATTAATATAGTTACCTTTTGTATCGAAGTTTAAGTAGAATAATAACATGTATTGCAGCAAGCATCATTAAAGAAAAGTGTGTTGGTTAAAAGAGACACCCCGCGATTGTCAATGTAATTTTAGACCATGCGTCCAATCGATTTTATAATAAGAAAAGGAAAAAACAATTTTGAAAAATCTCCATTCAGAAAGCTATAATTTTTCGAGGCTGTCTAAATGATCCGCACTGGATATTCAAAAGTACATCGAATTATTAACACCCATTCATTCTTAATAAATTTAATGTAACACGTATTAGCGTGTATTCAAAATCAAAGTGAGTAGGGTGTATCTTTAAACTGTGACATTGCCAAAAGTGATCCATAATCGATCAATAGAAGTGAACATGCCAATTCATTGACCTGCAAAGTCAACCGATTTAACTTTTATCGGATCTCTATATATGGTGTTTCTAAAAGGAAATCTGTCAACAATTGTATCGAAATCGTGTGAACTTGTAAACAAGTTTAATTATGATAAATATGTAAACATTGCTGGCAAGTTTATGAGCAATCCTACAAAAGATTATTATTATTATTATTAGCAAAAGATTATTATTATTATTATTATTAACAATTATATTGTTATTCGAAAGGGAAATAAAATGCTTTGTATGAAAAGGTTTATTATTAAAATGTTCTCGTTTTGTTTTTTAGAGTCAATTGTATTTTGTTTAGAGGTTTAATCTTTAACTCGACCTGTTTTCCATAAATAAATAACCTTCGTTTTCAATATGAAATTACAATAATATTAAACTTTCCTCCCAAATAGTTTTTCTTAATAACTCGGAGATAAAACATTTATATTTACTTTATCTGTTCATATTTTGAGCGGCGAATATAATATTTTTTTTACTGCCGAAATAAAAATAAATATTTTTCCTATCTGGCTGGTATAAACTTCAGGTTTTCTTGGAATAAATAGAATATATGGTAAACGGCCCAAAGCCAAAACAATAATGTTACATGTGCTCTCGAAATATACCAAAATATAAGAGAATAAAAAAAAACATTTAAGGATATAATAAAAATTACAACAATCTTGGTGCACAATAGAGCCATCTAACAATATCACAAAAACAACTTAACGCAACCGGCAATGGTACTACGTCAATAGCTTCCATATTTAACCGTAAGCAAAATCGAAACTAGAGCCATCTGTATTCATTACCTACGGCTAAATCCCATGGAAAGCTACAAAGGTAATTTTCCGACGAATTGAAGAGGATATTTCGGTAAACCTGTTCAGATTGGATACGTTGAATAATAGTGGCGAGACAGTCTAAATTGGCATAGAAAATTGAAACCATTCGTATAATTCCGTTGATGGATGCAATAAAATGTATCTTTAAAGTTGTAGCATTGAAGGAAAATAACGATTGGATTTTAATGACGCTGGTGTATTTTAAACTAGGAAATAAACCAAGCAAGAATGTAAGATTCGTTGAGATGTTTCTATAATAATAAGGATATCAGCTGCAATATGAATTTTCGTTAAGATAATACTTCCAACCAAAGAAATGCATGTACGTATACAACTTCCGCTCATTAATCGAATCTAGCCAACATAACATCCGAAAAATCGACAATGCGAAATAGACATAATAATCCCCCTATCCACGTCGTAGACATTATTTCCTGTAAAATATTTGTTGTGAAGTTAAATTTTTCGATAATCTGAAATGTGTCAAAAAGACAATCTTACAATGTACCAAGAACATCGATAACAAAAGCGGCTCGTCAGCCTATATAATAAATTACAACACCAAATTAATCACTATTACTGGTTATAACGTGCATATATTCAAAAGCACCGTGTTCTGCACAATAATTTATTATATAGACCCGATCACATTGAATATTCCGCATCCTAGCTGCATCGGCAAATGACGGTTAAGAATGTCACAAATTCGGTATAAATAGAAAAACTTTAATGTCACTTTCGAAGTCAGATTAGTTTTGTTTTAAAAATTGCGTGATACGAACAAATATTATTAAACAAAACAAATTAACGGAAGAACTTGAAAGCAGATCGCATCAAAATACTACGAGTAGTGACAATAATTCGAGAGAAACATTTAAATTCGAAAATAAGACGTCTTCAAAGGTTTGCACTTATTTTAAATGGTTTTTACCATTGACATTAAGTAGAACTCCAGCTGCGCTACTCACGTGTCTACTTTTGCAGGATTGGTGAGTAAACCGACTGAAAGAATTTTAGAATCTACCGTTAAAGAACAGAGTGAACGGATCCATTGTTACGACAATACATGGATACGACTCTCACGGCTGCAAACACCCTTAATGTTCTTATATTAAATATTTAAGTATTAAATAAGTTATGAAAATAATGATTTTAAAGAAATGGAAAATGGCTGAAAAATAAAGAAATATATCTTGATATAGTTGAAGATTTAAGTTGCAAATAAATATTAACACTGTTGTTGGAAGTTCCAAAGATCCATTCCAAATTTGGAGATATTTTCTTTATTTTTTTGTACATAGGCTAATTCAAGGCGAAGATAAATCGTACTTAACTTCCTGTACCTAAATTCGCTAATTTCCAATTTATCTAATAAAAAACTTAATCTCTTCTGGATAAAACGAATGAGATCTTCACAAAATTACACGTTCTAATCACGAGTTGTTTATAAAAAAAGTAACATACTATACAAACAAAAATATTAATGACAAAACTGAATTATTATGTATATTCCTGAAACACGTCCATTCTCTTTGACCATTTGAGTTATCAATTTTACCAAGTAGTATTAACACTCGCCAACAAATATCAACTTTTGATTTTGCCATAAAATAGTTTATACAGATTTCAAGAGGAAACATATAAACATTTTGTTTTAATAAAAGGCAGAATGTCAAGTTAGCTCGATTTCTTTTTTATATTTCAACGAAAAGATTTTCTAGATTAGATCACAGTTTAATGTATATTTCAAATTATTATAATTAGAAATATGAAGTAATACTGCGTCTCTTATGAACAATATCTACAGTATCTCTTCTTAACATCCAACAGTCATCTGCTAACATAACAGGATTCCATTTCCCCTGATACCGTTTCTCGATTCCCAGGATGTCTTGGTGGAAGCGCCCACCGTGTTCACTGCTAACGTCGCCCATATTTTCTGGACAAAAATCCAAGTAAGAATGTAGAATGTGCATTTTGAGGGACATATTACAGCCAGCAGCGTGAAATGCTTGTAACATATTTTTTTTGTTTCCCAAGAAATTCATGAAAACTTATACCATGGAGAGCCAAGCTGTTTTTTCCTTCGCTGCTTTTGGTTTCAAAGATTTCATCATTTACTATTTCTCATATCTGAGGTCCAACAAGAATACCATCTTTCAGTTTTCCTTGTATTAATTTTGGAAACTTTTCACGAAGGTATTTAAAACCTTCACCTTCGAGATCCAGTGCCTTTACAAAGTTTTTCATGAGCCCAAGCTTCACGTGGAGACGTGGTAGTATGATCTTTTCTTTTTCTATTAGAGGTTGATGTACATTATCTTTTCCTGGTATAAACTGTTGCCGTAGTGGCCACCCTTGCTCATGGTAATGTTTTTTCCCAAAGACATAAAATGCAACAGTATTTGGTATAACCAGATTGCATACCCAAAATAATTGCAACTACATTAAAATCTGCACAAATATTCCAGGAATAGTCTTTGTGCTTTATCTTTTCTAATAAAATTTTCAGATTTTCGTAAGTTTCTTTCATAGAAACAGCATGACCTATCGGAATAGAAGGATAATGGTTTCCACTATGCAACAAAACTGCTTTTAGGCTGGTCTTTGATGAGTTTATGAATAATGAGAACTGGGATCACGATATATTCCAGAAGCTTCAGAAAGTTTATAAACATTATTGCAGTAGACCAGATTACCGGCCATACTGTAAAGGCATTTTCTCTGTAGCCAGAGCTAAGCCAATGTTGCCGCTCTTCGAATCATTTTTACTTTATATATGCTGTTCAATTCCATCAGTTACTAACTCTACTAAACTCGAAATATGATAACGTAGGCTTCCACTGCCACAGTCAATTAGAAATAAACGTATTCCGAGATTAGAATATGTCGTAATTAATCGAAAACTCAACGTTTCGCTCACAATAATATCTTCTTAGTCATCTAGGCTAACAGTTTAGCATGGTAATTCAAAGTGCAACCCACGTCAGAGGTAAAGAAGTGGGAGGCAACTGATCACGTAACTCAGCATGTGAACCATGCCAGAGGCGAAAATCAACTGCTGCTTTAGTTTTAAGTTCAAAATATCTTTATTACTCCATATCAATCACAATCATCTAGCATTACCTGGTCAATCTTTGACGAATTTCTTTAAATAACTGGGGAACCAGTAAATGTAGACATAAGTTCCCATTAAAAAAAAAATCACTTTTTCCTAGTTGAATATGCCCATGAATTTTCTGCTGTAACGCAGTGAATATTTATTGATAACTAGATAAGTAGCTATTTATGTAATTCAACAAAACATTCGACAAAAAAATAGCTTATCGGTTCAGTCTAAAAACATTAAATGCATTTAACAGAGCAATGCAAAACGATGCAAATGCATAACATGTAGAATGCTCAATTTGCATGTTTCCATCCATCCAATCTCCGTTTTCGATCTATTCAGAGGTGCCAGGAAATTGAAAATATTTTTATTAAACGGATCTTTATCCATCGTCCACCAAAGAGACTAAAGACGGCTAAAGACATCTCATCGTGAATGAACCTGTATTTTTTGAAAATATGTTGGAGTTAAGGATTAAATTATTCCCAACATGAAATTAAAAATTAAAGCATTGCGAATGGAACTTAGAAATATAAATATAAAAACTTTCATAAAGCTGTCAATTTAATGACTAATTGGGACTTTCCAATACATCAATTACGTCCATTTTTAGGGTCAGAATAAAGCAATTTGTCTACTTGTAAAACTAAAATTTGTTTTTCTAAAATATGTCATGAGAAATGATGAAATATTATTTTAATTAAGTGATTAGCGTCAACAGCAACACTATTTCAAATTTAGTGATTTATGAACTGAACCCGTAACGGCGTGCTTCAGCTAATAATAGACAGAAAACAGTGAACGCACGTCCGTTCTCTTAAATTTTGTAAACGTGTAATTACAAATACCTACGCCCAGTACATGCACATTGGAAATGTATTTTTGTATACACATTACATATGCAATTATAGAACGAAGGACTTGACCTGAATATATACTAACATGTAGCAGTTTGCATACGTATAGGTTTCGTGCTTTATTTAGAGAAATCTATAGATAATGTACAGGTTACCTACTCTGGTAGCAATGCGCTTATTTTTTTTTGTTCCTGATTTAAATAGCAGTACACTGCCGGACTAATAGTAAATTATTTAATTTTCGATTTAGTTTAATCTCAAACATCTTCCGGTATGTCACCGATAAATACTGGGGTAGCTATCCCATTATAGGACGAAAAAGGTGAAATATGCTTTAATGTACAAGGGAAATTTTCATGCTACTTAGACATTTATGACGTAACGATTAAACATTTACTTTTAAAAATGACTGATAGGATCGGAACGGAGCTCAGTGAAGTTCGTGGGGATTCCGCGGAGCATAAAATATCGAGCAAGGATGGATTCAGCACAGCACATGAAAAATTAAGGAACAGTCTAAACAGTAGGTTTTTCGTTACCAAGCCGTGCCAATGAAGGCCAGGGGCCAACAAAATCATGGCCGCAGCGTTTTAAGATGTACGCAGCATAATCCACGTTAATTAGTAAAGAGTCCAAACGATGTGCCCGAGCATTGGCGTTGCGTGGAGAGTTTACCAGAATAACAGTGCGCTTATTTAAAAATAAATATATTGAATCACTTTACAAAACGTTAAGAAAAAACATAAATAACTTACCTAACATGTTTACATTGTTGCAGAAATATCCGGATGTGCGCGATGAAGTAATTGCACCATCATATATGTTTCTGTATTAGTCTCGGAAAGGTTCGTACGTAGCGACGTAAATAAATGCTTATATGCTGAAAAGGATTGTTCGACGTCGAGAGATGTTATATTTGCATAGTTAAAGTGCTCTTTGTATCTGTACAACGTATCTTCAGTATTGGTAAAAAGTTGCCGTAATTTTGTAAAATCTACATTTTTATCTAATACACTATTAAATTTTTCACGAACACAAACACTTTTTTCATCATCAAGGATATGCAGCGCTAATTCTCCGTGGTCAATAATTGCTAATGAATCCGATAAGGACAGCGCACTGTTCTGTGACTTTTTTATTGCATCCACTATTGGAACGTAACTGTCGTAAATAATTTTTAAATTTGCTGCAACTTGAGGATTTTTAAATTGAACCTGACCGAGCCTTATTGCAGCCGCTTCTTTGCCGTCTAGTTGTAAAACTACTGATTTAATTTTTTCAAAATGTTTATAATAATAGAATGCTGCTTCTAACCACGTACCCCATCGTATAAGAATTGGTTGCAGCGGCTCGGGTATGTCAGGACACTGCGAATGAAATAGGCGAATACGTTTCGGAGATTTGAGAAAAACCGCTTTCGTTTGTCCTATTAGTTCATCCACATCAGGATAACTTGTACGTATAATGTTTGTTACAAGGTGTAAAGCGTGAAGCAAACATGTGACGTGCAGCAGGTTTGGTTGAATCGTTTTGAGTAATTTTGCTGTGGAACACATAACCGCGGCAGCATCGGTAACTAACATTAACAGTTGCTCCGGTAAAATTTCAAATTTGTGTAGTGTTTCTATTAATACACTACGTATCGCCGTGGCAGTACAATCTTGCATTCGTTTACAAGCTGATAAATAAGGGTCAGAAGATCCTTGTGGGGTTAGCGTCCTTACGACAATGGATAGGATGGACTGTTTTTTAATATCTGTAGTTTCGTCCATTGTCAACCAAAGGTATTTATTTTTCACCGTTTTTTTCGTAAAATTTACAATTCTTTCACGCACTGATGGTACGTAATTGTGTAGCGTATTTTTAGATGGTAATTTCCACGTAGGATTGGGCGAAACATTGGGTGTTGGACTTTATGTATTGCTATATTGGTCGCAATTAGCATCATTGTTAAATCAACCACAAATTCATTATATGATTTGCGTCTAATCTTTTTCAATTTATGTTTGTCACTATTTATATGTCTTTGACACTGACTCGCTTTCCAAGATAATAAAGTTGCTTCACAAACTAAACATTTCACTGCCTTACCGTCATATATTAAATCGGGAAACCGATGTATAAATTTATTTACTACGGTAGCAGACAACCGATTTGACGCATTATTTTTACGACCTCGCAACATTTTCAACGTATACTTTAACACGTTAGAACGGCAACTAAATGCATCGTTTATTTTTACTACTTATGCGAGAGCGGAGTTTACCCCACTCTGCTCTCGCATCGACGCTACTGGTCGGGCACATCGTTTGGACTCTTTATTAATTACCTTCAGAAGATCAAAACAATTGTTATACTTTATATATTCAGTGGCTATTTAAAATGTTCCTGTGTTTCTTATTTTTGTTATTTTCGAGAATATCTCGTAATAAAAGGTAATAATGTTTACATGTACACCGTGTCGGCTTAATGTATTTGCAAAGAATAATCCTTTTCCTAAACAATTTAGAAAGAAAGAATTCGGACGAATTCGGAAGGAAGATGTACAACATAAAATTATTATAAATGCACGAAATGCTCTGTTTCCTCTATAGACATTACATGTTTAGTTTCTTACGTTAAACACTCTGAATATTAATACATTTCTTCTCTCTTTAAATCATGTAATTTTTACCCATCTATATTGATTTTTCAAATAATTTGAGATTTTCACGAAATTCTGCTGTTCCTTTAACTGCCGATATCGATAAGTTTTCATCGTGTGAGCGTTTTTTGCATTTTTCGGTAAAAATCTTGCAGGTTTTCCTGGATTTAATAAAGAAACTTTCATGATTTATTCTATAGATAGCTCCCTATGTCTAAAACATGTCGTTTATCAATAAATTCGATCAAGCTACTCAGGTAAGTTTTTCGTTTAAAATTATGGTATGCTGTAATAAAATACTATCAACTTATGTTGCGGTAAGGATATTCATTAAAAATGTTAAATTGTCTCTTTTGGCATAATCTCAGCATCTACTCAAAGCAACTATGGTCGTAACAGCGGCAGTAAGTAATGACTCGCGTAGGATAATTCGATTTTTTCGTGTACTTCGGTCGCATAGTACAACGTACACAATATGCGAAGGAAATACACGAGAAAGTCGAAACGTCGTGCGCGGTCCTTACGTTTATGGGAACTTAACCTAGACGGATTTCTTAAGACAATGCGTAACACAAAGAACAACGACTTGGAATAATACGACAAACACGCACGCACCGAATTACACGAATTTAACTAATCACGGAACAGATGTTTCTTAGATCCGCATTGTCAACCATGTAATTGAATGTACTGAGAAAAAAAAAACTTGTGATTCTATTCTATCTCTACTCTCGACAAAAAGAATTACTTACGAGTATTCACTTTTCTCGTCTAACCTCACCTTAAAACTAAAGCATGCGAAAAAATATGGAGAAATAGGCGAAAAGGTCTTTTTTCATTATAGGACGAAATATATCCGACCTACCCAAATAAATCGAAACACCTGCGTAGGACAGCGTTCCTTTCTCTCTATTCATCAATTTTGTCTTCCTTTTTACGTAAATAGTTTCATATGCGCCTAATTCCAGAAACGAAGTTACCTTTTATAACCCATTTCTAGCTTTCTGATTGAATAGTATGTCTGAATTCGTTTATGTATTGTGCTGCATTTAACGATTCTATCCTACCGCATCAAAGCATCTAATGTGCTCACGCAATGTGATGCGCTAAAGTGTATAAATCACATGTTCCAGATTATATTTAATGGATATATATTCGCATAGTTTCGTATTTAATTTACCAAAAGGCGACACATTTTAGGTGTAGGGAAACATTAAAACGGAGTATTCCATTCAAAAGAATTATCCAAAATGGTTGCTATTTTAATGGTCATCTTGTAAGACGCTTGTTGATCAATGTTTTACCGAAAAATGAAATCGAGTAAAATTTGTATTACAGTGCTAGCATGTAAGGTGCTTAGGATAACGACCGCAGAAACTTCAAATTATATTAATTGTCTCGAAAACTAATGGGTGCTTACTTTGCTTAAAACTTAGGTGCAGGAAATATTGAAGGAGACAATTAAATACGTAATAATATGCAGGACATTCAATTTAAAAAGGTAAACTTGTATCGCTGCAGAAACTAAGCGCTCCGTAGCCTTGAGCGTCATGAAGTCTCCGAATATTTTTTATTTGAAAATCTCTCCGGGAAAGGAATTATGTTCCGCCTTCACATTGGGTGAACAATCTATATACGACAGTGTGATTAATCTCACAGAGAGAATACGCTGAGGTATTAATCATCATTAAAGCAATACCAAAATTATTATGTAAAATCCGCTAAGGTTGACCGGGTTTGCGTAGCATATGCGCTATTCTGTACATGCGAACGGTCTACGAGATTTTTGTTGAACGGCAACGTAACATAATGATAATACTATCTTTACGTGAAAATACCCCGCCGTGTTGTAATGTTGAAATATATTTGTATATCTTTTATGTATTATTCAAATCATCTCCCAAAAGAGAAAGAGATGGATTTAGCGAACTTCACGATCTAATGGCAACTATGTTATGTATAGAAATATAATTTCAGAAACATTACCTGCTAATGTATGGCAGTGGTAGAGCTCTTGGTGTGCGAGGAATGGGTGCGTGGATCCTTCTTAAAAGAGACGCCGTTTCCGCCTTAATCAATCTTGTTTCATCATCGAAGGTCTAAAAGTACATCCGTTAATTCCACTTTTCCGAGGATAGCGAACAGTTCTCCAATATCCATTACGCATATTAAAAAGTTATGTACTTAATGGATATTAGAACAATAATAATGCTAAGTTACGATTAGTGTAAGAGAAACGAAACATCATCTTAATGCTTAGTGTATTTTAACATTTTTATCCAAATTAAATAGATAACAGCAGTTTTTTCAATTATTCTAGATGAGATCGATCTAAGGAAAACCTGTTACTTCTTTAATTAATACTTACAAATAATGATACGATAGTAACGACAATCGAAATATTAAAATGTATCTTATCTTAACGTGAAAAGTTAATCAATCTACCAAAATTAACTCATTAAAAACAAACGCCTAATTTTTTGAATTATGAAAAAAAAATGTATTATTCCAAGAACCGCTGACATTCGAACTGTAACTTATGGGTTCATTTTTTCTTATTTCGACCCCGAGTATCCATCTATGAAATATTTCCCATTCAAACGAGCAGACGCACTTCTTAAAAAGTTGCTATTACATCAGGAAGAAGAAATCACTTATCCGGTGAGCCTTGACGAAAGAAATATCGCTAAAAGTTTTTGGTATTAATGCAACTATTACAAACATGTCAAAATATACAAAGTGTTTCACTTAAATTGCTACCCATCGAATCCTGTCCATTTTTGTAACATCCCGTATAACAGCTAGCTATTTCGATAGAGCAATAAAATGTGCTGCCTATGACAGAATTCAGTCTTTTACGAATGTAACAAAACATATTCTTTTAAAACAAATGAAAATATCTGATCTGAAAGTATCAGATTTTTCAATTGTTTTTCAGTTATTTTGAGAAAAAACGAACTTTGCCAAACCATTAATACCCTGTATAATGAATGAATCAATATAAAAGAAAAAATACGCAAATTATTCTTCCAGCTTTATTATTTCTGCAAGTAACGTGGCGGAGAAATGTTGTACTCAAGACTACTTACAGATAATATTCCAAGTACGAAAATTTTACAAAGATCGCCGAGTCACACATTTAATTTTTTTAACTAATCCTTTATTTCAAAGCACTTACGAAGTCACAATGGTAAGATCTAACTATGACACCTGTATGCATAAGCGACAACAATCTTTTACGTAAAAGTCTTGACGGTTTCTCCTATCTGGTAAAAAGAGGAAAGAGACAGCGTTAGCGTTGTCAAAGACGCTATTTCTAAAGCTTTTAGATTCAATCTACCTTATCTCTATTTTTCTTGTCGTTAAATTAGTAGCAAAACCCCCACATTGTAAACAGTAAATTACATTACTACCTAAGTATTTCTTTGGAAGAAACAACTGATATTGATTACGCATAGAAATATTTGTGTTTCAAAGATTGAAAGGATTGCTATAAAACACGCAAATATTAGATGGACAGCGTTCGGTTTGAAAACATTGTAATATTTTATTAGTTTTCCTTTCCGATGTTTCCTTTCCCTTACGATGGTCGTACGAAATACATGTACACAGGTACACGACAAAGAAGAATTTTAACTCTTTTCCCTTTTTCAGGATCGTTCCAAGTAGTAACAGATGGTTCGTCTTTGTTCACGGAGCCTGTGTACATATGTGAAATTATAATAGATATTAGAATCTTGAAATAATGGATAGAAAAAGAGAGGTTTTCAATAACTGCTCTAAATAGTTATTTCAAGATACCATATCAGAACATGGACGACTACATACACATAATAATGGCATTGGGTATTATTAAAGCGATATGCTAGAAGCGTGTTCTACCGAAAGCATACGTAGATGTAAGTGCAGCTGCAGAAATATCAAAAATCAAAAAAAAATGCAAGTTTATATTGAAAAATATGGCAGACTAAGATTGTATACTTACAAAAACTCACCAAAAAAATCATTTATCTTTTTATTTTAAAAAATGCTTTAAAAAATATGAGACAAAGACACCAATTATTTATGAATGTGCGTATGAAATCGTGGATTTCATATTTTAATTGTGAAAAGCAGAAAAAAAGCGTTGTAATTAAAATTATGTTGTAATGAAAGAGTACAGAACGTTTCTGTTTTGATACCGTTTTACATAAGCATTTTTATCATTTAATTCTGAAACTTTATAATATTGCCTTGTTGCAGCATATACGTAGATTCAGTTATGTCCCAAAATGAGTAGATTATCAGCCTCATTATCAAATATAGAGATACATTTATATACAAACAAGATACATTTGAGGGAAAAAAAAACAAGGAATGTATTCGTAGTTATAAAAATATTTCAGATAAAAATGTAATTAGGTAGTTTTACAGCTTACATGGCATTAAAGGAATATTAAATATATTATATGGCTTTATCTTAAAACGAATAAACGTGGGCATCTACAAATAGTAAGAAAGTCGGATGTAATTACCTGAACAAAGTATTTCTTGAAATAAATTAATTTCACGTGTTATCAATCCGTATTTTGAACTGTTCAACCATTAGGCACAAAGAACATATATGAACAACCGCATTTTTCAAATGGTTTATCAATTAAATAACACGAAATAATGATTTCACTAATCGTGCTTTATCGACCGACAAAACCTTGTTTCCGTGGGTCATTTATTCAACATAACCAAAAACACTTGAGCTCACACTATATTTGGAAGTAAGGAAAATAACCGTGTTGTTTGGTCCATAACAATAAACAATAGCAAATATAACAAATGAATTGCGCAAACAAAACAAGGCGAAAGAAATAGATATTATGAAAAATCAGCTAGAAATAAAAGAAAAGAAAACCTCAATTACACATGAATTAAATAGGAAATTTAAAAAAAAAACGTATTAGAATGCGACGTCTCCGTAATGTGGTGCAAAAGTTACACGCAGGAACATTTCGTTCGGTCCTGAAATGAAAACACCAACGCCCAAGTATCATGCCTCAATATGTTATTCAGGAACAACTTACAATAGCATTTGAATTTCGACCTTCGGAAGCATTAAACTCTTCACTACCAGTACTAGTTGGGTAAACCTTACGGTTTAAATGCTGCACATTATGCAAGATGTGATTTGTTGGTTAGAATTATTTACGAAAAAATGTTAAATTTCGGAGTATTTTTTAGAAGGATTGATTAATTTTTGGCTATTTATCTGGTAGTAAATCAGCGACACAATTACCTACGTTTACAATTACGTAATTGTTCGAATTGAATTCCGTCTGTTTCTAAGCATAGTTGCAATCTACGAGGTAACCGGAGCTATTTCTAATACTGCTACATTAATTCTGTTGCTACCTTTGCCGGCGTTTTAGGCAATCGTTGCATAAACCTTTTCTTTAATGAAACCCCACGCAAATATATTGCGATCGGAAGATCTCCTAGGCCATAAAATAGGTTCGCATGGTCAATCTATCCATTACGAGCGAGGACGATTTGGTAGATAAATTAGTGCAACGACCCTGTGATTCATTATGCCCGGCAAAACTTTAACGGAAAAATTTCCGTTGTGACCATATTCTCAAATTCGTTGCGTTGTAAAAATTTAATTGAAGATGTATGAATAGAATGGAATAGAATTTATTGGAAATAGCAAAATAATAGACAAAATATAAATTAAATTTTATATGGCCTAACTCCATATACGGCTACATTTAGCCGTAATTGACCAAATTTACAACAAAAAAAAGATAAAATAAAAGAATTAAGACTAAAAAGCACAATGATAACTAATATGATTGCTTGTGCGAAGAAGAAAACAAAATTATTACTGTTGAATTGCTAATAAATATTGTAGATGGCTCTTTAATGAATTAATCGTTGGGGTATCTAGTGTAGCAATAGAAAAGACGCAAATGTTTAAAATCTTAGAGGCCTATAGAGGCTATAGGTGACGCTGCGTTTGTATACCTCGCTCTGTTCCCGATGGTAGACAAAAAGTAATCCTCTTGTATATGTCTGATATCCGAATTTTACCTTGCCTTTACACATGTACAATAGAGATTTACGTTTAATGATACTAACAGAAGACAATGCACTATGAAGCAATCGCGTAAAACACATATCTAATATGTTTAAATCCTTGGCCTTCTATATGTCTTACAGAAGCGAAAGGGATAATCGATATATAAATCTAAACTTTTCCCACATCCTAAGGGGGCAAAATATGAATGTGAAGATTGGGTAAGATTTTGGGATCGCTCGGACCAAAAACAATAGCTTGTAGTGTGTCAGAATTAAGTGCCAAAGGATAATGGCAACAGTACAACGTTAGATTACGCAGATCGTTTATGCATTTCATAGCTTCGGGGAGCTTGAAGGGGTTGAAAAGCTGCACATTTTTAACATTCGCTCGTCTACGTTATTTTAGAAATTGGAAACTGCAACCGAGAACCTTCTGATGTGGGATGTTCGCGAAATTTACGAGCATAGAATAGGGCATTTTACCAGGCGATGCATTTACATCTTTTAATGAATTTTAATTGTTGCCCTTGTTTTACGAAAATATTTATTTTTTTTTTCATAGTGGGGGTGAACTTTAAAAATATGATTTGAATTAAGTTTTCCTCTTGAACCAATGTGAACAAACTATCGGCAATAAGTTTAGAAGTTTAGAAATTGCTCTTCCGGTTATTGTGCTTTTGTTTTTGTCGACCAACATAAATATTTCTTGTATTAATCTTCATAAATGACGGCAGGGTACAATTACAAGATTTCACTTTGTTAAGATACTTTCTAAAATATTTCTTTTTGAGATAATGGGAAAGAGATCATTCAAATCTCCTTAACTCTTTAATAAATAGCTACCTGTTTCGAGCTATGCACAGCACATCCTCAGGCCAAAAAGTGACGAATTAACAAAATTGTGTTTCGAAACCGTAAAATGTACTCGGAAACACCAACCATATTGCTCATCGAATAATTCATAAAAAAATATTGGATGTATGGAAACAAACACAATAATGCAGTACCAACAGTTGTTTCAACATGTATTTACCAGAACATAGAAACAACATGGATTATTTGTATATTTTTTTTATTCAATACCTAGGCTGTGACCCTAATGAAGTATCCTAAAAGATAGACTTTTAAAAGTGTATTTGTGATAATACTTTTTGCAAGTTTCGGAATAAGAAAGATTATTTTTATAATGAACTGTTATTTATCGCAGCGACTTTTATTCCTCACCTGATATTGAATGTGTACGTTCCCGATCCTGGATTTATGAAGGTTAAATGTAATGCATCATTCACTGTTCTACAACGTGACCAAATGAGTTTTTCATCAAATCATGCTAATGGAGAAATGTTAAAGACAAAGTTCGAAGTCGAAAAGCGAACATTGCGAAAAAATTGTACAAAAAATTCTTCATTAACCTAAATTGCGACTTTCTCTACCGTGAAACATCGGACATTAACACTTGTTTGTGGATTAAAACTCCAAGTCCGAGAACCTCGCGAAGAACTAAAGCATGGTATAATACATTGATATAGATTTTCCATTCGGGACCGAACGAAATATATCGCTGTCTGTAGCTTTTGCACCAATTTGTATTATCACTAACACTGAACTATTTTAAAATTTAAAAAATTTTTTTTACATATTTTATGTTTCCCCGCTTTCTTAATTACGTTTATTTCATTTCGCAATTACATTTATTTACTGATAATTGCTTCTAAATTCCTCTAAATAAATATATTTTATCCCAAGATCCTGTTTAAATGAGCGTTTCCCGAGGAACCAGCGCCGTTGAATTTAAAATATACGGTATTACAAACTATAGGAAAATAATATTTCGATCATCTAATCGAGCACCAAGACACCATTGCATAACCCACTCTGTTTGTATGAATTTCCAACGCATTTTCATGGATAATTATTTTCTTCTACTAGTGGATTATTAACAAGCAATGCGACTAAATATTTAATATTTTCAGAGACAAAGATTTTAGCTAGAAGTGAAACGCGTTTGAAGTAACATAACTAACAATTTCAGTAAAATAAATAAACGTAGTTGGGGCAAATGTTCTTCTCTTCAAATCTTCATATCACACATAAATAAATAATTGGATGTGCTATCATATATTGTTTAGAAAATGCGTTACTGCGTTTATATGTACTTTGAGAATCTACGGACGTAACCTTATATACTCACTCTAGCAAATCGCGGTGTTGTAGGTGCTACATACGGTATTGGTGGTCGTGCAATAGTAAAATAATTAACACCTGTATCAGGATTACGTGTATAGACTATATTCTGCAAATAAAAATCTTTCAATCTGCAAGGCCTCCTCGAGTTAATCACTTGTGCATTGTTTAGCGGAGAAGCCTTATCGCAAGGAAACATATATTTTTACCGTATAAATCGCATTGATTTTTCTGTACCCTTTAGATTTGTAAATGTACAGTGATGGCCAAATATCCTGGAACAGCTAAGTATTTCCAATAATAGATACTATTACGAAATTCGACATTTGCAAGTGACTGATTTATGAGAACTAAAATGGTAATATCGACACATTATTCCCTTCCCTGATTTTCTACGAAGATATTAATGTAGCTTTGTTGAATTTGAACAACATTGTCCAATTGAATGAAAAGGAACGAATTAGAAATTTAATAATAACAATTGGGTATGAAGAGAGACAAAGTACTACTGCGAAGTGAATGATTTATTTAACGAGAGGACAAATTTATTTGATCGACTCGATTCATTGGCATAACTGTTACCATTGATCGCAAAGTAATCTGCATTGGCATAGACAGTCCACACACAGTAGCACAGGACTATAGTTCACCATGCATTAGATTACGTCAATAATGGACTTAATGGCGAATAGGTGTCGTAAAATGTCTTTTCTGAATCTTAGTCCATTTGTCCAAAAATTTATTCCTAACAACTTAATATTTTAGATGAAACATGAAAGAAGTACAAAGAATCACCCCGGATTCTATTACAGGCGTCAACTGATATTATTTTGGTTGCAAAAACACTGAAAAGAATGAAATGATGGAAACTTCTAGCTTTACCTAGAACTTTATTTCCAGCCACAGGTAAGATTTGCCTTACAACTAGAAAAATATTATTTTAAAACTAAATACATGATTTCTTCACGAGATGTTTAAAATACTGGTTTTAAAGTACAAATTAGAATTTTTACTTTCAATGCAATATTAAAATACGTATTAAATATTGTCTTTTTTATTGCTATATTATATGTTTTTCATATTAAATTTGTTTTTCAATAGTTCTGAATTTTTATATTTATTTTGTCTGAGTTTATCATTTGTTATAAAATTATGTTAATTTGTTAGAATTTACATTTTTTTCAAGAGAGTAGCAGATTAGTTAATTGTTACGGGGTTAAATGTCTTACAAAAAATGATTTCGAACATGAAATTTAAAAAACTATCAAATGGGAAATATATATACAGCATATGTGTATGTATTTCATAATTTTTTTGCTGAACATTTTGAATGGGTGAAATTAATAATAATACTATTTATTAACACAGTGTGATATAATGTAACAAATTAGCAAAGTTGAAAGTAACTTCCAGTGAAAATACTAATATTTTCATTTTAGTCTTCATAATCAGCTACCTGTATATATTTCATACGCATACGCCTGGAATACGCCTAGGTGTTCCCAAACTTTTGCCCATCGCTGTATAGGGTTAAAGTATACGTAATGTACAGCAGTCGGTAGCTCGGTAGCTACAGTATCAGGGAAGTTAAAAATGAAACTAGCAAATATAAAATTATACAATAATCTCTTATTTTCTCTCGCATTAGTTAATCAATTTAATCTCTAAAATGAAATATGAATTTAATGTCTAGAGAAAATAAGGAGTAAACGTATAATTTCAACTGAAACTGCGTGAATGACAACGAGTTGGTGTCTTTGAAAATATAAAAACTTCAAGCTGCAGCGTCGCGCATCTTGTATACATTAAATTACCAATATACTTACCGAATACAAATACCAATATTTTGGATTGTAGAAGGGATAGTAATTGTAATAGTAATTATAATAAGACGGATATAAAGAACGCAAATAATAACGCTGAAAATATATACAATTACAATTTTAACTACTACTTACCAAATACATATTTTATATAAGTCAGCAACAACAATTGTCTTATTTTTTTATAATTTAGCAACACGTTTTAATAAACAATAACATTTTCAAATAAACAATACTTCACCCCTTCGAAGAGCTCATATAATAAGAATAACTATTTAGAGCAGTAACTTAGGGATAAGGTGGCTAAATTTAATTAACTGAAAATTTGAAATGAAACTATTAGAAATGATAGCTAGCGTAATTGAAAATTTCCGATTCAAAGGAGTACTTCCTAATTAAGATTTTTCAAAGTATATGAGTCCAGAATATCAAAGAAATTTACACTAGAGAAAGAACTTGTTTGGTCTAGTTTCCGCAACCAACCAGAAACCTATTTATTAAAAATTCTAACAATTGAATGCTGGGCATTAAACTTTCTCATTACAAACAATTCTTGTGACGAACTGGTGTATAATCATAGTACTCGGTGAGTGCAAAGCCCGGGATAAAATGATAATTTCAGCAAAATTTTAAATGTTCTTAATTTTTCAGATATAATTAAATTGGATTAATGAAAAAATGTATCAAAGGCCGTTTGCCAAACGAACGTTGCCACCGCACCGCACAATCTCTTGTAGAAACAAATCCTTTCAATACGGAAACGTTCGATGTTTGTAGATGTATTGCAGCATTTCAATAGGCGTGATATATAAGTGTATGCTAAGTATACATCTAGGTATTAAAGGAATTCCATCCTACAAGAGACTTTGTGGAATAGTGGTAGCGCGCCTGTCCAGCAAACGAGATTGTAGGTTCGTATCCAACCCGTGTTTACATCTTTCATTAGATTTTTCAATATCCTTTCAGTATCCTTTCATTTGTTTCAAGTTGCAATTCCTTTAAACAACGATATGAGCTTTTCCCAATTGCTCTTTTACAAATACATACTTACGTATCAGCGAATACAGAATGTCAAATTTGTTAACTGTGAGAAAATTAAAATTTACGCAAAAGCTGAAAGCGGCAACCGTTAACAACTAAAGTTCATCAGAGTAAATAATTCTTCTTCTACATTTCATGCGCATTGCACACATCTTCACGATGATGCGGTATCCAAAGAGATCACCTCATTCGATATCGGATCATTGTTTCCCAGTGTACCTATCGACGTTACATTTTCTTGGGATACTAAATAAATAGAAATTGATAAACACGCAATTAAGCAAAAAAAAAAACAATGTGCGAAACAGAACAGCTTTTGTTTTAACAATGGATTCTACAAACAAACATTTGATACAGCCACTTCAACTGTTTTTGGCAAAATCTGGGAAATAAAATTAAACAAAGTTACCCGGTTTTCGCAAAAAGATAGTTATGGTATGTGAATGATATTTTCGCAATTTTTCGAGATAGTTTTGATTTTAAATTATTTCATGACTTAATTAATAGACAATATTCCTCCATAAAAACTTCTATTTTTAGATTCAATTTTTTGCAGGAAACATAAGACAGAACACGACATTTACAGAAAAGAAACACATACTACTAGTTACATCCGTAGTACTTTGCCAACCTTTTCTAAATATAATATGTATAAAATATAACGGCTTGTTTTTTAGACTCTTCCTTTACCAAAAGAAAAAAGTTCTGGAATATATTTTTTTACGTTGGTAAAGTAGATAGTTACACTGTTGAGTTTGTCGCGAAAATTTATAAAGGATTTCAAAATCGATATTTTTATAATTATGTTAAAAACGTTCTGCGTAACAGTCCAATATAAGAAAAACAAAGTTTTATGAAAAAGTGAGGAATTTGCGGAATATAGGTGAAAATGTGAAAATTAGAAATTAGAGCAAAAGAACACTTCCTGTATATTAAAAACAGAAAGATGTGAATATTTCTATTTCTAATATGCTGATCGTTTCACCATACTTTTTGTTTGGCCAACGTACACTTATTGGAAAGTAGAGCATGTGACAATTCGGAGATATTTGATTCTAAAGATATAAAAATTATGTCATTAACAACGATCTCCGACTCCAAAAATAATCTATTAAATTTTGTAAAATCTATTTCATATATATTCATGGTTCTTTTCTCATAATTTCTAACGTATCTTTAATGCTGATTTTACACGAGATTGTTATTATTAGAATCGTATATGTTGTAGTTTTAATTACCTCGTAAAGTTTAAATATATTTGCTGAAATTAAGAAATTTTAAAGTTTCGTCAGGCAGAGTTTTAATACCCTGTACTCTGGACTCATAAACGTCAGCCGTCACCCCTAAATGAGGTACCATCGTATTTAGAATTAAACAACGCAAAAATGTAGGGACATATTTTTTAAAATATGTTGTTATACCTTGAAACACATCGAGAAAAGTCATGAAAATAATACCCGCCCCAAATAATAATATCTTGAGCGCCTTCCTCAAATCTTACGCGTCTTTCTTTTAACTATTATCCCATAATTTTAACTCACCATATAAATAGGATGCATCATCTCGACGGGTCCGAAAGTTTGTGCGTTTATGAATGAGGATTTTTCAAAACTATTTTCTCTTGTTAAGATAGTTGGCAATGGTTTTTGTGGTTCCGAAGTACTAAACATGTTTTTGTTAAAAAAAATTAATGGTACCTACTTAAGGTTCAACGAACCGTAGAACTAGTTCCGAAACAATTCCAAGATCGTCTCAACAGAATTAGTTCCCGGTTCCGTGTAAGAACTAAAAGGACTAATACTTTCTTAACACATGCGCTTAAAACAATTCATTATACATAGATTCAAGAATGGTGAAATGGTGAAATGGTGAAAGGATTCTCTATTGGAAGAAACATGACATTATCTCATTTCGAATTTTTAGCAAAGTTCTAGACAAAAAAAAAATATTGCTAACCTAGAACCAACCATTTCCTTGTTATGGCCAACCACTGTTAATATGTATTATATCAGTATGTTATGACAGAAATATGAACAATCATTGAATATAATGGTATTTGTTAATGTAAAATTATTGTATTATAGTGAAGAAAGAATTGAGTTCCTTACCGTAAATAATCTACAATGTCTATACATCCTTTTTATAGCTAACATGACAGTTATAAAATAATGAATATATACATTATTTTATTTTATAATGGTTGCGTAGCAAAAACCTTCTCCGTATATCTAATAAAACCAAATATTGTAAACATTAATAAATACAAGTATAAATTCATAAATAGCAATAAATGTGAGAAGGAATCAATAAATAAGGTGACCATTCGGTTCTTCCCTTAAAATTTAACAAGGATTTAATAAATGCAATAATATATAACATATTCTGTTTAAAAAATGTTTTGCTATCCAACGTTGCCGGAACTAATGAAACCATACACGTTTCAATATGATTTTAAACCATGCCCACGATTGTTTTGAAAATCATCATTGGAGAGGGCAAAGGCGGATGGAATTATTACCTTTTTTTTGTAAAGACTAGACGGACGTGTCTTGTCGACTCTCGGGGATACCAGTAGGCAACAGGAACCCTTTCTTATGAAGCGAACAGACACGAGTCTATCTAGTCGCTAATCATCATTCACAAAGCCACAATCTTCCGAGTCTGCAGAGATGATCCAGTATAACAAATATTTGTCCTTGAGGTTTCATGCACGGATTAAAAATAACGTCAACACCTATCTAAATTGCGAATAAATACGGGACATCCTTTAAGATTCCTTGAAAAAGGGATTGTGTATAATGCTTTGCATGTACTTTTAGGGAAATTCAAACTTTTATGCCGATCCATAAGAGATTCCTACATTTCAAATTAGGAAAACACTGGGAGCTTTAAACATGGTAATACTGGTAAAGGTAACTGACTTTTAAATGACGTCAAGAAGCTTTTCCTTATACAAAGTGGTTTATGTGCTTGTAAAGAATTTTCAAGCAATTTTAATACAATGCAAATAGCAATGTTTTGCTTCCCCTATTGTAATCAGTTTAATCTTTATTACAAGATGAAATAAACACAAGTGTGATATTGTAAAATGTCTATCGTAACGCGAAACATTTTGAACGTATTATTATTGCTTCAATTGTAATTGCTGACTTATCACGTTTATAACAAATAGGAATTAGTAATTGATTCAGTAAAAAACTCAAAAATAAAATTGGTGTTTTTGCTAGAAAAATACCTTGTCAAAATGATTAGTAATAGGTACTGTAAATTTGAATATTAGCAAGTATACTTACAAGTGAGAACAATGACGAATATCTAGGACGATATAGAGGATAATAGTCATAATAATAAGAGTACGGATAATAAAGAGAATCGTAATAATACGGACGTCTTATCAAATATCTCTGGAAAAAATCGCAGAAACATATATGTAGCTGTATTTACACAAAAACACTAATATTTAAAAAGCTCCAGCTGCAAATGGAAGTTCTCGTTATCGTGATACAAGTTTATATTATAAGGATCATTTCTTATTTTGTTAAATTTCTAGAACCAGTTACGAGTATTCCAAGAACCCATTTTCAAGATGTGCAATCGTACAAGGTTAACTAAGCATATCAGATAAGTGTTATTTGAAGCGTTTTCCCATCGCATTCAATATCACTTTGATCTGAATTCAATCTGAATAAATATGTAAACGCGGATGTATTTTAGCAAAGCTTATTAATGTCAGATTTAAATGAAAAATTTCATTCAATTCATTGCTACGCTTATATCTTGTAACCTAAACTTGTTTCTTAAGAAATGGTCCTTTCTTAAAAATACGTGTTTCCTTTTCATATGGATGTAACTGCCCTTAATGTCATAGCCACTAATCGCTGCAGGGAAAAAGACAAAAATATAATAATAACTGCCTTTCTGTTTAGGGAACAGGCACATTTTACTCATTATATTTCGTGCTTTATCGCTGCCATTTCGAAAACATACTTACGTTTGCATAGTAAGTAGGATAGTATGGACGATAGATAGTATAGTAGTAAGACGGCGTATATGAGTAAGTATACGGATATCTGACATAATACGTCTGCAAACAAATATTATCACTTTAAAAATCCAGCAAGTAAGCAAACGACAAGACAAGACAATACAACAATCATGACATGGTAAACTCAAAATGTTAAGGTTGTCGATCCCTTACTGTTTTAATAATCAGCATAAGCTGGTGTGCAAATACATAGATTTGAACGTACGAAAACAATATGAAAGCTCTGAGCCTTTTAGTAATGTGATGCTTTTCGATAAATTAATAGCATTTAGGTGAGAGGGTAGTTTTCCTGATTAAAAAATGTTACAGGGTTTTTATGATTTTTCTACCGTCCAGTTATTTTTTTCTTCTATCTATAAAAGAATATGTTTTTCTTTTTTACCTAATGAACAGCATAGTTAAACGTCGTTCTTCGGAAGATGTTTACGGAAAATAAAATAAGATGATAAACCTCATGTAAATAAGCGTGAGATGGCTCATTGTCGATTAGACCTATCGACAATCAAATGGAGAAAAGTGTGCTAATGTAAAAATTACTACAAGTGTGCATTTATGTTAATTTGTTGCAAAACCAAAGAATAGAACGGAAATATTTTTCTTTAGATTCGCAGTAAGCGACGCTATAGAAGAATAGAAGAGTAGAAAAAATTGCGGCACGATTATCACAAATGAGAATTCAAACGGTTTGAAAAATATAAACTTTTGAGTGCCAAAATTAATTTATTTAATTTTATTATTTATTTTATTTTATTTAATATTTTATGAAATATTAATTATTATTTAAGTTCCATTTCAAACCAACAAATATAAATCAAAAACTTTTTATAAAAAGTGCAGTGCGCCCTACATATCTGGAAGCTAATAAGCTGGTCATTTGTCCATTAAAACCATTACATTTTGCGGGAGATCTAATGGTGAGACTACCATTAGATCGCCTAAATCGTTTCCTGAATTTTAGAAACGTATATTCGGAAATAATTCAGAAGTATCCACCAAATATTTGTCGAAAGTTCTTCTTCGCAGTTCTTCGCGTAGTGCTTAACAATTTTTTGATAGTCTCATGCTTCGGTTAAATAGTTTAATTCACAAAAGAAGCATTTTGTGCGGACTGGCGACAGTAATAAGTGTTAGAAAAAATACTTGCTTCTTATCCTGGGTTGTAAATTAATAGAAATGACATATTCCTGTAAAAGCATACAATGTTGAAGGAAAGTAACGGATAAAATCATTATCTGCGTTAATATTTACTTTTTTGAAAAAATCTCAAAGGAGTATAGCAATTTCAATTGTTACGCTATATTATAATATATTGCATTATATCGTTGTTATCTTGTTACGTCATTTATTTTTAAAGTTATGACATCATCAAATGCTTTTTTTATGACAACTTCCATTTTTTTATTATTAATTTCAGCACTACTTTTTATTCCGTTTTCCATTGTATCAAACTATCAAGACACAAATCAATACACCTAAACAAAAATTGGGAATAACAGTGTCAATATTCAAATATTAATTATTTGCTTTAAGATCTTCTAAACTTTGGTCGATTTTTACATACTTTATTTTTTAAATGCTCCTGCAGAATGAAGTTCAAAGGCGTCAAACTGGGAGATCTAGACGGTCATTCCATCTCACCTTTTCTTTCAATACATCTTCCTGGAAGTACTTGGTCCAAATAGTATCGAGTATTATTTCCATAATGAGACGGAGCGACATCGTGTTGTAGCCAAGCGCTATTGCTTGGTAATTTAAGATTGTTTGCATCTTAAGAAATGCAGTTTTTTCTTATGTTTGAGAAACAATGCCGCTAATACAGGCATCCATTTCAACAGTAAAAATTGCAGGTGTCTTCTTTCAGTTAACTTATTTGCAAAATAACCAGGATTTTCCCTAGCCCAATATCTACAACTTTATCCATTGACCTTTCCGTTTAAACAAAATATTGCTTCATCCAAAAATAAAACATTGCATCGCGATTGCGACAACCAACTCCTGAACCAATTACAGCTTATATGGGTCATAACTTTGAACTTTCAGAAATTTTGAAACCAAAGTGTGGCTTACGCTGTAATCCAAAATAATGTTGCTGCTAGCTGAATGTAGGGTTATTTTCAATTTCTAAAAGCACGTCAAGTTATACGTCTTCATTTAATGCCACCAGATGTTCCCATTTTGGAAGATTCTTTACATTATCGTGTTGTCCAGATTTGTTTTCAATTCTTCTACTTTAGATTAACTTATGGGCCAATTTGGATACTTATCTCTAAAAATCTAAGACGATTAAATTCTTTATTTCTCCCTTAATTGTTGCCATCTTTTTTAACAAAGAAGCTTATTAAGGATCTACTTTAGAACATGCAGATGACAATTTTATTGCTTGTTTTATCACATGTTAACTGCATTTAACCGATTCTTGATATTCGAACATTGACACTGTTTTTCTCAATTTTTTTCAAGTGTAACGTATTGATAATTTTATATCGTTGAAAATGGACTAAAAAGTACTACCGAAACTAGTAATAAAAATATAAGTCATCATTTTAAAAACAAATAACGTAACAAGATGCAACGCAGTAGTATAACGTTAAGTAACTGAAATCGCTATATCTCATCCAAATTTTTCCAAAAAAATAAATATCAAGAAAGAAAATGAATTTACTGATTTACTGATAAATGCAAAGAATGGTTTTTAATATAAGAATATGTCATAAGCAATTAAACTTATACTGTTATAAATTACTTAATGATGCTGTTTACAAATTTCAAATGCGAAAGTAAAAACCGCGAACAAATGCGCCTGTCTACAAAGATCCATGATAAAGTTAGAATAGTATCTCATTCACAAATATCTATTATTGATCTTTCGTTTTTTTTCTCTTTTTACCTATCGTTTTAGTTACTTAACAGTATTATACATTAAAAATATTATGACAAGACAACATGTAGGTATTGTCAATGCATTTATGCAATTTATCGCTTTATTGGTACATTGCAAAAAAAAACTAGAAAAACAAAAGTTGATGTTGAGCTACTAAATTGCTACCAATTCGGTGACGATTTAAGATTAATGATTCCCTTTTTAACCATAAACAGTTCGATTAAACACCTTGGCCTTCTTGCGGATTCAGATTTTACGTTCAAACATCACATTAGTTCATGTAGCCACAAAGCTTGTAACATTTTCCTGCTCGTAATGTAATATATGGCATACGCGGGCGTCAGCAAGTTTCACATAAATTGCGTGAATTGAATTGGTTAAACATATGTGATCGTCGACGTTTGTACGTATGAGCTTTCCTCATTATATCGCATTGCACTATTCTTTTTGAAAGATCATTCTTATTCAACATCGCGCGATTCAATAATAATTCAATAATTTATATACACGCCACTGATTTGCACGTTATATTCGGCACACGATTTTGAACGCCGACATTTAATAAATACCTGATTGATTTTGCCTCGTCATTTAATTTCTTTTTCATTCTTTCTTGTATTTGTATTTCGACGTAATAATAATAATAATAACAATAATTCCTTAAAAGATGTTTCTGTTAATATAGGAAGTGATGCATAAGTATGTACTTCAATCACTTTCACACGCCCACACCTACGCTTGTAAACACAAATTTCCATTTGCTGCTTGCCGTTAACAAGAAGCAACGTGAATATGAAGGTGTGAGATGCGCTTAGAAAGATATCAAAGTGGATGGAAAAATATCACACAATCTTCGATCGAGCTGAACTTCTTATTGTTTTCTCTTATTCCCAAGCGACATGCATAATTTCAATTAAACGAACTCTGTGCTATTGATCGTGCTCCATCCTCTCCTGAAAAAGTCCCATGCGATTATGGGCGAAACGTTGAGTCTTCGTTTAACAAAAGAAAACAACAACACGCAGTTCGAACCCGGAACACTGATTCTGGCCGTGACAGTGTACGTTATCACTTCAAATGAACTGAGCATGTTTCCACAGCACTAGTTTCTTCTTTTCTTCTGGTTGACTAGTAGTAATACATGAACGTCTTTACGGAAGACATTTTCAGAGCATTTTCGTTGAACCAAAATGCAATACTTGTACATTTTCTTCGCTTTGAGATGAGATTGAATATGTTCGAAACTAAGATATATTCGCAGTTACACGCAAAAGGTAAATTATATTTATTTTCTAAATAAAGGCAAAATTAACAACATGCGCGACTAACTCATTTCTCAGGTTGAGTGTTGGGCCTAGAGTTTCGAAATACCTAGCTTAACAATGCATTCATTTAAATTGTTTGAAGTTGTCAAAATTCTCAAAAAAAAATAAATAAATCGGACAAGTTAATATCCGCTTTGACTTTGGACCTTTTATTCTCAATTTTATCAAGTATTTATAAAGATGAATCTTTATCGATAATATTGTCTTCGAAAATTTCATAAGTTTATTCTAATGACAGAAATACGCGTGAATGACCTTGTGCATTTAAGTATATTAAAAATGTATTTAGCAGAAAGAGCGTCACATTTTCCCTCTGTGAGATCTCGCGAGCAATTTAACGACTTCATCCATTTTGACCCGCAAATATACAACAGCAAAGAAAGCTTATTAGTATATTATCTATTTAATATTCTAAGATTGCAGTGTACAATAACATATGACGGAGAACGCTACTTTTCTCTTTGTATTGATTTATTAGACTAAATATGACATTTCAGTTCAATCAATCAACTTCGTGCAGCTAAGCAAAAGTCTAACGAACACTTTTATTAGAACGTTTCCCGAAAAATTACGTTAGCTGGAGCTTCAAAGCAAATTTCTACACACCCTATAGAATATCCTGTTGTATTGATTATTCTTCAGCTTCAACACCTTCTGTATCAACTAATTTGAGTAAACCTATCCTGTCCATTTCCTAAATAGTGATGTGAAATTTTCAGTTTTCAGAAATCTTTGAAATTGAAGAAGCAATCACTAACTATAAAGACTATTAAATAAATAACATGTTAAATACTGCATGTTTCTTCGTCATCCGCTCAATACACGTAGCTGGCAAATGAAACAAGCATCCAACTGTCGGACCGATTTACTTAAAACCGGACTGTCGTGAGTAACAATTAGATAATCGCAATAATCTAGTTATAGAACTATTTATGTGTAAATACGTAATAGAATGCATTAGTACGTGGTTTCGCAACCAGCCCAGACATCATTAGGTAAAGTGCGTTTAGGGATTGGAATTCCAGTTTTTTCATTGGCTTTTCCCTCCCATGCTTCTAAATCATTTCATTAATACGATTGGAAAGTCAACGGTATTTTCATTAGGCCGATCAACAAGAGGTACAAATTGAACAAAAACCCTACTTATTTTTCATTTAGAGGACTACTGCGGCTTCAGAATAAAGGAGTGCCGAAAAAAACAGAAATTGATTATGCCACATAGGAAAAAGTAGAAAGATTGTTAATCACTACAGGTACCTCCACCAAAATTATCTTTTAACTTTGTACTTATACTTATGTATTATATGGTGTAATAGTAAATAATAATTTACTTTTAAGGCCATGCTACGATGTATTTCCTGTTGTAATAGTAGACACCTCTACAATATTATGGCACAAGGACAAGGAACGCAACAACCAGGAACTGATAAATTACCGTAATATACCACGGTAAATTTAAAGGAACCATGGTAAACCCTAATTTGTTTCTCCATTATTTCGTTTCTAACAAATTTGAATGAAATCTCTTGAAAGAAACAGCCTAAGCTAAAAATGATTTTATATGAAACGACTTCTTTTAAACATTTAATGAACAATCAAAATTTTGACACCGTTAAGGATCATTCAAATTCTGGTAGATGTGTGTGAAGATTTAGGACTTTTAGCTACTACATAATTACAAACCAACACCTTGGGGTCTTCTTCTAATTGTAGGCTCACTTATTGTTGTCCCCTGCACACCTTTCAGTTCGTTTCTAGTTTGAATTGCACCCTAGCTCCTATTTCAGAATGTTTGCAGCGCTATAGATCTACTTAGCTTTAACATTGCCTATCGTGATAAAAATTATCCAAAATGATCAAAAAGTACGAGTGTCCCAAACATAATGGCATGAAAAGAAAAGAAAATAAGCGTCTTCTGTGGATTTTCCTTTGCAAAAGCCTCAGTTTTCTTTTCTCTGGCAGAGACTGTGGAGGATATTATGGATCCACCTGCATATCTCGCAGTTATGGTTATTTTCACAACTACTAGATGATTCCATTACTTTTATATTCCAACAAAGCTGTGGCTGTAATTTGGCGATATGCTTTCAAAGTATTCAGCTAATCTCCCAGATTTTCTTGATCTCATAATTTGTAATCCTTTTTTAAATGTATGTACAGTTTATAAGTGAACAATATGAGCAACATTGGGTGAGCTATCGAACTGCTTCCCACATGATGAGCAACGAGTGTAAGCTAAGAGGTTTTCACTTTATTTCTATCAGTAATTTAGTATTTTGAAGGTATGTAAACTCGATAGCTCGTTGTATATATGATTGTAGATACTTAAACATTAAATATCGGCGCCAAACGTTTACTTACATCTCCAAACTTTCCTGTAATGTACAAAATAAACTATCAAATAAAATAAAATGGAGAATTCTAAAGTAATCCTTTCCCCAAGAAGATGGTACAATGAATTTCAACGTGGTCGATTTTCCTGAAATGACAGCACCTACACCGAATTACTTTGACAAATGAGCGCCCCATTTGCTATACATCGTTACGTGTGATGAAACATGGACCCTCTGCTGCGATTCCGAAAGAAAGCAACGGTTGGCAGTCTGGGTCTTCGAGAACGAGTCGATTCCAACGTGGAAAAAGGCAAACCAAACAATGCAAGATGTAGGCGAAAAGTTTCCAAAAGGAAGAAAATCTTACGCCAAACCGAAGATCTTACGTCTTACATCAGGCGAAGAAACAGTCGATGCATTCAAAAATTAAACAAATAAGAACCTAACGCGAGGAAATTGAAGATTGCTTTTCGCGGATGGAAAAATTCATCGACTGCGGAAGGGAATACTTTCGAGAATTATAAATAAATGTGTTTTGTCAATAAATTCTGTATTACTGTATTAGGCTCCGTGGAAAGAGAACAGCTTTCGTATTAAATCTAAATAAGAACATGTAATTTTCTTCGTTTAACTTTTGTTAGATAATTCCTATCCGCGTGCTTTACATTTTAAACAAGGAAATTCTTAAAATACATCTTCTGGAAACAAGTTTACTTTGAAAATTCCATCTTAAAAACAAATTCCGAAACCACGAACAATGTACCTTATGCACGGCATCTCTTTAACTTAAAAATCTTATTCTCGTAAATATCCATGTACACACATATCTTGTGCATCTAAATATGAAATTCAGAAATCCCATCAGTTATATTAAAACACCCTGAGGGAGACAACAAAATAAAATATATGAATAACGTACGTCTTAATTGATATTTCTTAATTGGATATATCGCGCACACGAGGTCTAGAAATCTGTTTTCGCGTGTGTGCCGTAATAATACCGCGTAATACTACTTACACGTCACACGAAAATATATTGAAAGAAGTAAATTAGATTTGCCTCGGGCTGCCAGACAAAATACGCTCGACGCGAATGCCAAACCTCTGAATGTTAACGCGTTTTTCAACGATAATATAACTTGCTTGTCCAAGTCCTCTCGCCTTACTTGGCGGTACGCGCATGCTATTAAAAACGATAATTATAACAAGCGGTAGATCTCGTACCATCACCATCAGTTGTTAGAAAATTAAGAAATTTACATGTCCCAATAATAATCGAATCAACAGAACTGATCTGAAGTGTTGCGCGTATTTATATATACATATGTATATCGCCAAATCCTTTGATAGCGTTCCAAATCGATACATTACAACACTTTACACGAAACAATATACGTAACGAATTGGATCTGGCGAAGTAATTTTCTTCAAAACAAGATGTTTACTTCAAAATGCCGTTCGAGAATAGTGTCGACCAGGATTTGTCGCTTTTCGAGTCTATGTAGAAACGCTGTTTTATGCCGTGCGAAAAATTAAATATCAAACTTGACGCGTATATTTGTGTCTCATTTTCTGTAATAGTCTCCAGCTACTCGCTATGCTAAACGCGTATGTCTCCCTGAAGGTTCGAGCAAATATACAAGCATACTCTTTTTTACGCAATTCTATTTAAAAGGAATCTAAAATAGCTATCGCCAACCAAACGTGGCAAATTGGTATCAAGCACTACAAAATACTTATTCAGATAAATTTGAATCAGGAACCCTAGCGTGTAAGGTATGTGCTAAGTTACCGACCTTTAAAAAAACAGTGGTATTTCGCAAAAATCTCAAGTATCATATAGAAGATATAGAAAATATTGAGGAGAATCGCCATGAATTAAAGAAAAGCATTTAAAATTGACTTATACACCGTTTTCCTCATAAAGTATCTAATAATTCCTTCCCTGGATAGATAATTTAGAATATTATTCAAATAAACAATATTTCAATAAAAAACATGTACAAAATACAGGTACATGCGCAAAACAGTTCCCTTTTAACAGCTCACGATACAAAATTAATTTTTTAAATTCGAAAATAAAGAAATTTGCTAATATATATTTGTGTTTTTTTATGTGCTAATAGCTTTAATAAGTAAGTCTAATAGATCATTTTTGTGAACGACTCGGTATATGTTCACTTCTAAATAAAAATAAATTGCATTTACCACAATTGAATTTACTTAACGCTGATCTATTTTAAAGCGCAAAACTGTTTTCGAAAGAATGCAAGATACCAAAGTTTCTTGAAATTGTGCCAAACTTGTTTTTATGGCTTACTGAAACGTGGATGTTTATATTTATAAGTAGAAAAGAATCGAATTCAACGCTACAAAACACATTAGCAATCTTATAATAATAACCGTCTCAGTAATGTGCAATTCTTTACGAAAGATATTTCAAGAGAAAATGTATCAATTTGAAGAAATTTATTGGCGAAGGAAGTACTCTTATATTATTATAACCAATCGCCTTGCACTAAAAGATAAACAAAGAGTAGATTTGAATGAGATTAAAAGTAAGTATAACCAATATATTTAACATGGAACTTAATAAAGCAGTTTAGGTAAAGAAATGAAATGCAAAATATGCACAAAAACCTCCTCGCGATAAATATGAGTAGGCTTGAAAATACTGCCATACCTGACAACTCGGTAATCTAAAAAAAAGCTATATAATACACGTACATACATACAATACATATATCGATAGTCGATACATATACTGTATCAACTCACTCGTCGTCGCGCATGTTATTTCGTTAATTCGACAGTTCGTGGATTCCCATTAGCAACAGTATATGAAAAAAAGTTTTAATTTTAACATGTCTTGCCCGTCTCTAATCTAAGAAATTATAAAACACGCGAAATATACAAAACTAAAAAGAAAGCTTCTTGTCTAATATGAAACGTAAACATGTGTCCGTCTTACATCAATAAATCAATTAGGAATGGCTAAATGGATCCTTTTCCTTACTCAAAAATTTGTATTCTTTTTCCTAGACATGGTTTCCTAAGCACCCAAATCTCGCGGTGAAGCTACGGTTTAAATGTTGCGCTATACTTAACGATTCAATTCTACCTTGGCAGCAATGCATCATATGTTCTACAAATTTGGTGCCTATCGGGCGTTTCGTTTATCCAATATAGGCTTTAACACAATCACCGCATGCGATTTTAGAAATTCTCCACTTTTCCTTCGTGGTGTCGCGTCCCTATGGTTTACCTTTTGGGATCGAACGAAAAGTTCCTTGACGCCTAAAAACTTTATCAATGCGTTTCGACACTCTGTGAAATAGAAGATTCTCATCGGGAGCGTCTGTCGGGATGAAAATCGTGGAATCTCTAGCCTATGTTGGATTTTCTTAAGGATGCGACCGACATCTTTAAATATCGTCTACATACCTTACTAGTGGACTTATAGTTTCTTCCAGTTTGTGAATTTTCCATATACGTTATATTGATTAACAGGTTCGCATTAAAAGTTTTAAGCAATTTTTGAGAACTTCTTTCATTTCATCTAATCATAGATGGTACAGAATTCTTTCCTAATTCGTTATAAGGTCCTGCTGATAGCAAATTGTTAGCATGAGAGAAGTACTTCAACTTGTCCAATGTGGGTATTCTTTTTCCTTTATTCGTTCACAAAAAAAAATATTTTTGAGAACGAGAACCTTCTGTCTTTTCCTGAGCTAGACACTGCAGTCATTGTTACTATTTGTCCTCTATTACTTTCGTCGCTCGTTCTAGTGAATGGCGCTTTGCAGAATGGACGCCCTCCTGTTGGATTCTTCCGCAGCTACTACACGGTCTTCGGTTATTAAGACGACCTCTTCCAATGAATAACAACCTGAATTCTTCATTTATTGACCTTAGGTGATGATAGATGATCGTGAGGTTTAATCTTATCTCTGACTAATGAATTGCTCGACTCTTTGACTAAGTTTTTAAAATCTTTCTCGAATGTGAGAATTTCCCGAGTCTTATCTGAACTACAGATCCGACACTGCTAGGTTTCTAGACTTCTTATTGAATATTCAGCGACCGTGTATATCTTCCCTTTTTCCCGCAAGTTAAAGGCGCTATTTCTACCCAGAACGGGATATGGCTTTCTAACAATGACTATCTTCCTCTTGATCTCTGACGCATGACCCGCCCGCGTCAACTTCTTATCCAACACAAGGCCGAAATATTTCCTTCTCTCATGGCAAATAAATCGTTCAACCTTTTCAACCAATTCTCGATCATTCTGAATTAATCAACTTATGTGGTAAGTGATGTAGCGATACTGCAATGCTTGCCATACTACCTCACAGGGCATGCTATCGTTATCATTGCGCCCACTTTTCTTATCTTGTATGATTGACAAGTTCATTATTAGTTATGCCAATATCTAAATCGATTAATTTCTAAAATACTTAATCTTTTTTGAATACTGGACCAGTTCGCGAACTAATCAAATTCATCAATTCAATCAATTCCAATTGGCTCCCTCTACCTCAACAAAATATATACTTTTATTTAATAGAATCCTTATTCGTGCACCAAGGAAACTATTATTTACGATTAATAGTCTACGAAAGTGAGTACATAAAAAACTAAATAGAAAAAAATTAAATAAAAATAAATAGATTACATCTATATATTACTTTACTTATTTCTTATTACTCAATGCAAATGTTTGTGGAAATTGTAATACGGCACTTTAAATACTTCATATCGTATTGTACTGTGCCAATTTGTTCCTTTGCCAAAAGTAGCAAACAAGTGTCAAAATCAACAACCAACAACTGTTTTCGTTTTTTTTTTTGGCACTAGTGATTTAACTCCATATACCTAACTAACGACTGTTACTATGACCGTTAAATATAAATTAGAGTGTTATTATTAACAACATATAAAATAACCGAAAAGGCTGGAAATGACCAAATATCTTAAGAATTAATAAGCGAAAATTATTGAAATTTCGTATAAAATCAAAAGAATGTAATTAATTTTTAAACTGTGTACCTTCACTTGTTTTTGAGATTCGATGCTAACTTGATTTCTTTTATTATTCACTTGATTTCTCTAAATTAGTACTTATATAGCATGTTTATTTTAATTTTTGAGGAAAGTATAAAAAAATCAAATAACTTAAAAGTTATTGGAAGAATATGGTAGGTACTGACGACATTCTATAGATGACGATATTCATCTTTTACTCGTTGCTGCAAATCATCGATGTTGTCTAGACTCCTAACGTAAATTTCATTTTTTCAAATATCTTCACAAGAGAAAATTAAGTGAGACTACGTATTTCAAAGGAACTAAATACCCACTAATTGTTGCAAAAACGTCGAAGCTGCATAGTTGATGGCTTCGGGCTACTTAATCTAAGGAAAATGATATTCAAGAACTTTTTGCTACTCTCGCGATTTCATTGAAATACTAAGCTTTTGAATACCATCGACTTTAATATTGTTTCTCCGTTAAATTTAAAACTCCTGACTTCTGAGCACATCTGCGTCTTCCATCTTCGTATCCTACCATCATCAAAATTTTAATTCTCTATTTCACTTTTAGCAACCTATTTTGCAAGAGTTACTTGAACTGTTTTGTTTACTTCTTTTCACATTGTTATTTTTTATTTTAATGACTCATGCTTGCCGCATTATTGAATTTTGAAAACTCTTTTAAAAAATCATAAAAATCAAGTTAGCTTTGAGTCCCAGAAACGAATGAAGATGCAATATTGGGAAAAGTTAAAAAAATATATATATGTCAAATTTGGAGGATTTTCGTTTATTAATATCCGAGATATTTAGTTGTTTCTAATCTTCCATTTTTAGCTTCAAATTTTATAGGAATTTGCGAAACACGTAAAATACGTAAAATAAGTAATATTTATCTGGAATGTTTGAAGTTCTCTATGTAATTGAGTATTAAGATGAATAAGGAGAGCTTAAATGAACGAATGTATATGAACAAAGCATGTAATGGAAAAGCTACAAAGAAAGAAAAAAAAACATATTGAAATAATTATCGTGCCTTTAGAACCTTAAAATTAAAAGTCCTTTAATTTGAAAGAGCATGAACACGGTAACCGCAAAGGATACCGGTTTTTTAAAGAAAAATATTTGCCTTTGTATATTTGCATTATTTAATATTCTTTGAGTCAAATAAGAAACGAAAACGACGTTCTCATAAAAAAAAAAAACTATTTCAATACGTTGCAAGCGAAAGGCGAAGCTAGAAAAGATGCGGTTGCATTTTAGTTAGACTCGAGCTTTGTGTATGTACGTTTGTGTATCTAGCCAATTAAGCGTTCAGCGAACATCCAGCAGAATTCTTTAGAAGCAGCTTGCCCTTACCACCGCTGATCGAGAATTAAGGTAGTCGCTTAGAGCAGATACGTAGGTTGCTGGGCGATATTTATTTTCGATTCTATCGAACTCCCTATTAAGTACTGACGAGCGAACTTTGTATACCATAGGATTCGAGGTAACCACCGTAAGTCGTTTATGGCCGACATATGGGACAATCCTATCGTATGTGTGCACTACGTGTACCTAAGAAAAATTCATATAAAATATACACATATCTATTAGCATATTCATAATATCAATTATTCGATTTTAAAGTACGTAATGCATAAGAAATAAAGAAGATTCCCTACATCTTGTTGTAGGATATTTATGGACACCGAGCAGTTTTGCACATTTTCTACAGCTTAGAGCTGAATTAATTTTTGATAAAGGAAAAAGTGAATTAAAATAAGTAATAGCTGTTTTGATACATCGTGGGAGTGACGTAACTATAGGGTTGCAGAATTAGCAAAATGCGAAGGACACTAGCCTTAAATTGCCTCAACTTGAACCAACAAACAATTAGTAAGTAATGTAAAACTAACAGATCATTTGCTTGGAAAGTAGAGACTTTAATAATAAATTATAAGAACAATTACCAACGTGAAAATTTTATCTAAAAAGATTTCATATATCCTCGAAATATGGCTTTTTAAGGTTCTAATAGTCTCTTTAGGTAATAACTTGACATTGGAGAACAAAAAGAAGTCGTCAGGCGATAAACCAAATGAATACGGACAATGAGACATTCATTTGATGTTTTCCTCCAATTGTTTGAAGTGCTTCGTGAGAGCTGGCATTGTCACCATAAAGAATGGCACGACGTTGTCGATTGTTTTCCTGATTTCAAGACGCCTCTGGTTGCCCTTGACAACAGGGCCCAATAGAAATTTACATCCCTAAGGACGTAAAATAAAAATAGGCGTTAATGCATAACAGGTTATTTACCGCCAGATATAATTAACTCGTGCCTTTTATAAAAATGAATTAGACGTGTTTCGGCATTTTTCAAAGAATCACTTGATAAATATTGCCCGTTGTCGACATGCTGTGCACGTATGTGTATTAATAAAATTTGAAAGAAAATCGAATATTTCCAACAACCGCAAGAATATGTTTCTTGAAATTATTATTTTTTTTACACACAATAATATAAACAAAGTTAAGTAAATGTTCGTTTGTCGGAAATACAGTTATATAAAGGACAGAGTTATTTATACTGAAGCAAATATTCTTTTAATCTTAGACTGTGGCGATTTTCTCCTGTATTTTTTCCTTAATGTTTCTAATAACATTTCACTTTCTTTCTAAATCCGTGCCGCTGTTTTCCAAAATATATATTACATCAATAGCTGATATTGTACCTACCGACCTTATTTTTAAAATTAATACGTATATACTTCAAATTATCTTCATTTTCAAAAAATAAAAATTAATAATAATTTAGAAGATAGATAGTAGCGCCATCGCCCGTAGTTTATTTTTTCCAAAAATAATTTGCGTCATCCTTGTACATACTCAAGGATATAATTTGAGGATATACCTCAAATTATCTTTTAAAAAAATATATCCATTGTAGTTTTCGAGATATTTACAAAAATCTAAAAATTGTGAACATTTATGGGGACGCTGTACTCCGAAATCGGAGTTTTCATTCGCAAAAAAATCGTTGTCTTTACACCACGATATCTTTTAAGTGTCTAAAGTTTCATCGAAATCTGAATTTTCGGGTTGTCGATGTTCCCTTATCAGAATAGAAGGTGAAATCTGGTTTTGAAAATCGGTTGCATTTCTCGTTAAATATTTTCTATTAGATAACCGTAAGAATATATCAAAACATATAGTTTTTTAAAATTTTAAAGAGTTATTGAAGTGCACTAACTAAACTTCCTGCAACAGGAGCTGACCTGACCGTTGCTCGAGCATCCCATCGTGTTTGCTTTTGGAAACAGCTGCTATGGTATTTTCTATAATTGTTCTATTTGTAGTGACCCTGGTTTTATTAAACGCCTATATGTGGCACTAGTTTTTATGAACACCTAATGAGAAACCATAAACGAGGAACGTAAAAAGTCCCGATTTTCAAAACCCGAGTTTTACACCCTAAAACCAAACAGAAACCGATATTTTGCATGGAGCTATACATTTATTTAACTCATTTTCTTTGTCTTCTTTCTCTTCATTCTTCTTTAAATCATTTCACTTCATGTTATAAACAATTTTTTCCCTGTTAGTTTTGAAATGTTTGTCCCTCGTTACGCTTCTCATGGACTACTACTTACCACAAATGCTTTAATATATTATTCTATTTTCTTTTTAATTTTGTTTATTTTGCCTTTTTCCCTATTCTCTTTTGCATTTCAAATTTATTCTTTCTCATATTCGTTACTAACTTCTAGCTATTTCCTAACTACTTTCAATACTTCACTTTACTATTTAAATTTTTCAAAATGTTGCTTTTGTAAACGTCAATTTTTTAACATTTTCAACGTCACTTTTATGAAATTTGAAATTTAACTGAGGTACAACTCTCAGTTTCTCTTTAGTACTATTACGTTGATATATTGTACTTCTTTAGATTCTGACTGAATTCTTTAGATTCTGACTAAATTTTCTAAATTCTCACTGATTTTTTTAGATTCTGACTGAATTCTTTAGATTCTGACTGAATTCTTTAGATTCTGACTAAATTCTTTAAATTCTGACCGAAATTCTCTAGATTCTGACTGAAACTATTTCCTGTGAAATAATACTTTTTGGTAAAGGCTGAAGAGGATTTATGTATTTTAATTTAACATTATCGAACCTTAACAACTAGTAAAAATTCAAATCAAATTTTTATCGAGAATCAACCAATTTGCGAATTGTTGTGATTGATTACGTTATTCTGCAACCCTTTTTAACCACCTTTATCCAAACCCGTTAGAAAACTCCCACCTTACTGGTTGAGAATGTTATATTTTTATTAAATGAAATGCCTTCTTTCGATATTTTTGATGCATACAATCTCTCGTTATTTCAATGAAATAACATCATTCAGAACTTGAAAACTTTTAGAAACAATTTTCATGATAATAAGTTGATAGATGTATCTATTGCATAGTAAGGATCATGTGGTAGATCCGTTAACATGAATTTCCCCTATATTATCAAAAGGATAATATGGCGGAATAATAACAGAAGGCTGGACAAAGGTACGCATCTCACTTCTTTACTAGTTTCAATATGACTTAATGCTTCATTTTCATTGTAAAACTTTGTCCTTTGAATCTTTTATTTAGAGAAGGCATATTCTTGAGCTGAGTTCAAACTTTGTGAAACTAACAATTTGCCTCAGGCTTTGTCAAATGAATAGTTAGGTAGGATGAGCCAGTTTAGTGCGACACACGACAAGCCAGTTTATTGTGAGACGAACACCTCGAATTACTTTTGATGCGCGGCCAAAAATCAACTAACGATATGGGAAGCACACTTCGTGAGGCATCCTCGCCAAGTACAAACTTAGATTTGGGCCACGCGTTGTGTAAAACTAAGTACTTGTATGTATAATACACATACACATCCTAGAAAATTTAGTTTTTGCGTTAGTTTAAATGCAAGTGCTAATGTATGCAACTAATGCCGCACTTTTCGTGCCATCACTTTTACCATTTCAAATGCTTTCTTTGTATTCATTCCTCGGTTGGCTGTGTTTTAGCCCAGGTTTTGAGCAAGAGTAGCTTACATTTTCCTTTCTTCTAAATCAACATTAATTATCTTACAAACTTAATAAATACAAATACTCTTGACTATCTTTACAACATCCTAAATTGGTAAACTTTGCGATGTTAAAATGCAAAATGTATAAGTCATTTATTTAAATTTACGAGTGAAAGTGATTATCTAGGTTAATTCTATTATTTAAATATTTAATAAACAGCAAAAAGGTCTATTGAGTACTCTTGTTCTCAGCGTATTGTTGCTAAGCCTTATTCTATAAGGCGTATCTTTATAATTTCAAAAAATATCCACGATAAAAGATGTTCGTAAACAAATAATGTATTCAAATGTCACGTTTTCTAGTGGAATCATCCTTTCCTATGAAAATGTAACATCGTTAATTTCGAATGATAATTTGAGCTTACCTTGCCAAGGCCTGGTAGGATCCTGACTTGTCTTGATAAGGCTGGCGTCTTCGGTCGGAGGGAGAAAAACGAAAACAAACAGAAAAAAAAAGGAAAGTTAGTATAGGACTCGTACTTCAAATCTTATACAAGTGCTATCAAATATCGTTAATGTTCCGTTAAAAGTAATCGACATACTCCAAGTATTCTTTAGTACTGGTGGCCGCCAAATGTAGAAGAATTATGGACGACGACAAAGTGTTTAAGGCGACAAGTATGAGAAAAATGTAACCTGTGTGTTTGCTAAATCGACTGCGTCAATCTATAATAACAACTGTATAAAATTTTTAGCGTTAGTAAGGAAGGATAGTGCAGAGTTTTGTAATGGTGTCGGACATTCGAAGGATGAAACTACAAATTAAAAATCTAAACATCTAAAAATAAAACGACAGGATGTGATTTTTTTTTATTTACATATATTGTATTACTAAAATATATAAATCCAATTCTAAAAATACAAAATATATACAATAATTTAGGCTTCGAAATACACGTAAACATTACATCGAATTAATTTTCGTTTATGCTGTACGTTAAATCCTAACGTGGTTACTCTGGTTAATACTCGTCCACAAATAATTAAATATATGTATTACTGAATCTAATCGAGAAACATATTTAGACTACAGTGACCATTCTACAAGATCGCCTATCTACAAAATCGTATTAGTGCAGTTAAATCTGTGAAACATAATACATTGGGGGTTAGTTCCATCGAATAATCCAAGGATGTAAGGATGAAATAATATCGGACTATAGTAAAAAAAAAAATCATTCAATCGTCATACTTATGTTCAACGCGCAGTATTCTTAAACCCTAATTTAGCTCGCCGCATAAATAGAAAAGTAATGGATATAGCCGATGGAACGAACTTTACACAAACACGAGATTACACGCGGTATGAATAGTGGCGGTAAGTAGTTCCGCCTGGTAATCTACCAGAAGTAGTGGAGCTGTAACTTGAATGGTAGCCACCGGGACCGTCTCCATAGCTGCGCGAGGAACGTTCTGTGTTGTACGAGTACGAACCAGGACCGGCGTCGGAAGAACGGCTTACGCGTTCGCTAGTTGTGTAAGAGCGAGACGTCGGTCGGGAATAAGGATCACCGCTTCTAGACTCAGTAGCAGATTGATATGAATAAGTATATTGCTCTTCGGCAGCACGGCGTGAGGTATCGGGAGCATCGCGCACCGTATAGTATCTTGGACTCTACGAAAAATAAGGAATATAACGTTACTTTCTGCTTGCAAAAAATCCAGTAAAAAATATATACTTGGTCCGCCTAGAAATCACCGAGAAACTTTCAAAAGTCGTAGAAAATTATCTTTTCTGGCAACGTTTTTTTTTTTTTACAAAATTATTACTTCGATGTTAAGTTGTGTTAAAGTATTTGATTTAACCACTTTAAATTTCAATATGAAAAACTGACATATGCTAAAAAACATGGATTATCATACTACGTCAATTGCAAAAGTTTACGAAAATAATTTAGATTTATATAGAATACTGATGATTATAAACTTATGTATCTTCTATATGGCTTCATGAAATCTTGCTTACTTTACTTCCTTACCACATACATAGGTGTCGCAAGAAGAAACTCTTTATTACAAAAAAAAATGTTTTCTTTAGAAAAACTTGTTTGTTCTAAAACTCTAGTTTTTTTAATGAATTCCTTAACACTACTTAAAATTGTGCTTTATTAACTTCCGAAGCTCAAACATACTGTTAACAGTCTTTTGGTTGTTTAGTTTCATCATCGAGCTGATTTACTATTGTTGCGAGGTGCGGTCGCGGTACAAAATTGTGATATCAGATATTACGGCAAAATTTATTACTCAAATGAGGATAATTCTAACTTAGTCCTTTGCGACCCAAACTCATTTTTTTTTTTTTGTAAATGCTTAGTATCAAAATAGAGCTATATTTATGAAAATGAATACAAATAATATCCTTTTTGGAAGGTTGGTTCTTAACACAGACATACTTTACATAGTGGTATTACTAGGACAGCTAGAGCCATGAAGTAAATAGCTTTGTGGCAGCGTGGTCAGTCCAGGAAACTGCCAGACCGCAAAAACATAAAAAAATAATATATATTTGCTCTACACATCCGAAATAATTACTAGTCAGTATAGAGGACAAAGGCGGATGAAATTATTAGTTTTTTGCAGAGACTAGACAGACTCGTGTTTTGTCGACTCTCAGGGACACCAGTAGGGAACAAGATACGAGTCTATCTATTCGCTGCAAAAAAGGAATAATTCCACCTATCTTTGTCATCTCTACTAATCAGTCCTAATAAGTATGACATTAGATATTTCGCTCAATCATGCATTTCTTACAGAATATATTGCTAAATATATAATTTATCATGCTATTTTCCATTTGATTTTAATATGCTAACCATACTGTTTCTATTACTTAAATTTATAACAGGCATTGTAAGCACTAATTGTAGTGTCTTATTAGGAAAAAATTAAATTAATTGTCTACATGATATCTTAAAAAGCAGTGAGATAATTAGTATTTTTCTATATACAGAATGTAGCAGCGATTCTGAACATCAGGTTTGGCGGTTAAACCCATTGCAAATATGGACGAAGCTACGAAAATAATTATTTAAGACCTATGAATCCGTGTACAGGACACTAATTCCCATCATATGTACAGTGGCGAGCAAATGAATAGGGACACTAATCATATATTTAATGTTTCGTGTTTTTCTACAATTTAAAACGAAGCAAAAGATTTTTTTTAATAAAATTCTTAGAAATGAATAAAAGTATATGCCTTAGACATCACACCTACATTTCTCGGAAGTATTAAAATGTTATGTTTACATTTCTCACGATCGGTCTCATGCAAGCCAGCATTTAAATAGGGACAGTTGTCATAATCTTTTATTTAGTCTTCTTTAAGTTATTTTAGAAGTAACTTAATATTATATTATTAAAACGCAATTACACAAAATAGATGTTTGTATATTAAAACGCATAATAATTAATTTTCACGGTAGCACAGACTAAATTATTTCAAAAATGGATCGTGGAAAACATTGTACGCCCGAGCTTCGAAAAATTATAATTACACTTCACGAAAACGGTTCGAGTTTGAGAAAAATAGCTAACCAAGTATCTGTATCGAAAAATATGATTGCTAATCAAATAAAATATTTCCAAAAATACGGAACCTGGGAAAAAATTCGTAAACAGGGAAGAACTAAGAAAACGACGGTTCGCATGGATAGACACATAGCACGTCTCTCACGTGCGAATCCATTAAAAACGGCGGCAGATATACACAAAGATGTAATTACAGAGATTGATAGACCAATTAGTGCATGGATGGTCAGACCAAGATTACAAGAAGCCGGATTACATGGTAGGATTGCTAGACATAAACCGCTTATAAGCAAAACAAATAGAATGAAAAGATTACAGTTTGCCGGAAATCGTTTGCATTGGACCGCAGATCAGTGAAAATTTGCATTGTTTAGTGACGAGTCAAAATTTAATAGAATGGGATCGGATGACAGAAGATATGTACGGCGAGGTCCCAATGAAGCCATGAATCCCAAGCATACAATAAAAACAGTAAAAGGGTTTGGAGGAAATGTGTTGGTCTGGGGTTGTATGTCTTATATAGGAGTTGGTCCGTTGCACAAGATTAATGGAATAACGGATCGACATGTGTATGTTGATATTTTATCCAACGTTATGCTGCCATATGCGGAGGATCATTTGTCCGTACTTTGGAAGTACCAACAAGACGATGATCCCAAGCACACAGCTAAGATTGCAAAGGACTGGTTTCGACAAAATCATGTAGATCTTCTTGATTGGCCTTCTTGTAGTCCCGATTTAAACCCAATCGAAAACTTGTGGCAAGATGTGAAACTTTGTATTCGGGATAAAAATATTTCAAACCTCGAAGAACTGTTTCGATGTGTTGAGGAGGTCTAGGACAATATTCCCGTGGAACGATGTCAGCATCTCATCGATTCCATGCCTAGGAGATGTGCCGCAGTCATTAAAGCAAAGGGGTATCCCACCAAATCGAAATTCCAGTGTACCTATTTCAATGCTCGCATTTTACATATGGAATAATTTGTATTAGCATGTGTTTTTGTATCGTAAAGTATATTTTGCAATTTATTGCTATGTATTAATTATCCGTAGTTTGTATATAGTTTCCTATTTTAAACTTTTATTTATTCGAAAATACAAATAAATAAATACTTTCTTTCACAATTGCATTAGTGTCCCTATTCATTTGCTTGCAACTGTATATTCCTTTTTTGTTAATCATTTACGGATGAGGAAATTACAGATGTTCGTCACCTATTTGTTATGAAATGTGAAATCTTTACCATTACCTCTGGATGGACAACATTGAATACCAAACAGATAATGATGATATACAATACAGAAAAAAAAAGTACATATCGTCTCACTGCCTTTTAATATATTATCTAGGCAATTAATTAGATCTTTTCTACAAAGCTTCTACAATTAGAGCTAATAATACCTGCTCCAACTGCAAGTAATAGGAATATGGCTACACTTAAGAACGAATTATTAAACGAAACGTGTAATGTTTACACACCTAAAGGAAATATCGTGGACATTCTATCTTAGATCTTTTTAGCCTTCTTAAAGTTAATTAAAGGCGTTGACACTGTTAGCGGCAACTAAGGAGCTTATTAAGGCAGATCTCTAACAATTTCAGACCTCCAAAATAGATACATATTTATTTTTTAATTATTATCACTAGCAATAAACGTTGCCGTAATACCTGTGAGATTTTAGACACGTCAAACGGTGTTTTAATTAATACAATTAGTCAACAACGCGACGTGAAAAACATTACAATAAATGCAATTACACGTTATCTACTCTTAGTTCATAAATGTCCGATACAAAATTTCTTCCTCTTGTGACACCTATCTATGTGATAGGTGAATATGATTTTCTATCTAACACAATTTGAGGGCCTTAAGTACTGTTATGCCATCTAATTTGAAAGTGCATTTCTCCAGAAAAGATTTTACAAAAAGGAATAAGTCGTAATATAATTTTCTACCATTTGTAGAAGTTAAAATACGAGTTTACCTAGAATAGTGCGAGATTAGCGTAAGAATTAACGTATAGTAGCAAATTTTATACAATGCAAATTAAATACGACCGTCCACATAACGATGCGGTGCGGAATTAAAAATTAGCATAGTGTGAAACTATGCACACATTAACGTTACCACGATGCCACATCAATACCTTTTATTTTGAATCGAGATGTTATGCTTATAAATAAGCATAACAAGGTTTCACACTAATTCTTACGCACTACCCTATGCGAACGTCATTTAGCACTAATTTTTAGATCGGCCCTGGATATGTGTATCTGCGTTAAAAATGTTTTTTTTTTTTTTTATTAAAATGTCCCAAGTTAGCCAATTTACCCCGGCAAGATTTAAAAACGGACTAGATGCCGACCAATTCAATTATTAATTCTATCTAATCCGATATAAAAAAGTCACTTAGCAAAAACATAAAAATCCAAATATTTAGCTTCAACAACTACCTTAAAAACACGACAGGAGACGTACAAGTTAGACAATAGCAGTGTTGTAATTGATGTTAGTAATCGCACAAAAACTATTGTTACTTCAAAATCATCTACTGGTAATTTTCTATCCCAAGTATTATTTGTTAGATCCCCTAAAATGTTCTCTTAACAATCTTTTAATTATTGAAATTAACCATTCTTAAAAATTTTATAAAGCGAATTTCCTTATTGGTTTTTGGTGAAATCATAATCACCGGTTTCGATAATAAATTTATTGTTATCCTCGGAACATATTATTTTTTCTCTGTTACGCTAATCAAATATAAAATTAAATTAATTCTGTGTTAAAATTCACATTTTATTTTATGATAGAATAAATATTTTTTATTATGATTAAGATGATGTAATATATTATTATAAATTAATATAAAACAAAATGTTAATTTTAACACAGAATTAATTTAATTTTATATTTGATTAGCGTAACAGAGAAAAAATAATATGTTCTGAGTAAGGCCATAAATTGATTGTTGAAAGGTAAAGTGCTTATTTATAATTCATTTAATCATTAAAAACCAGGCCACTACTACCAAGAAAGTTAATTTTAACAAATCAATAAACAAAAAATTAAAAACTTTTTGATCCAAAAATAACTGCAGAAAAAGGTTTTCCAAATTGCAGATCTATGTGTATATTTATTTAAAAAAAAAAACAAATGAAATAGAATTAGATAAAATCAGAATGAGTGGAGAAGGAGAACACACGAATGACCGAGGAGTAACAGAAAACGCAGAAAATATATGCATAAAAACTACACAGGGGTTGATTCTAAAATAAATAAAAAAGATAAAAAATACGAAAATTAACAAATGCATAACATTTGAAGGTATATTTTAAGGAAAGTTAATCAATCGGTTCCGACTTTTACGCGTCGTTAGGCTGCAATAAAAAATGCATCGCCCCTAAATTGTTTGAGTATTTCGTTAAAATGTTATAAATGCATTTCGGAAAGTCAACTTAAACGAATGGCTTATCGCCTAGTTTGTTTTTTAGCATTTACAAAATCCAGATGTTCCGCACATATTTTTGCGGGAACACCTGTTACAATGCGATAGTTGCAATCCAAATGTACAAAAATGAATAAAATGCGCCCAATATGTTTCGAGGAGTCGTGGTCGATGCCTCTGTACACTTAACCCCTTTCGAACATGACTAAGTTATTGGGCTACATGATGTCGGTGTTAATACCCGGGAAATTGGACATAGACTTTATCGTAGTCGTTACTGACTATTTTAGTAACGTAACTGTGATTACAAATCAAAGTAAAGCGCGTATATCAGGTTCAGACGTACTATCACCCTTGAGAAGATTTTCTTTTGAAGCGCTCAATTGTCCAAAACCGGTTTCAGTCGGTAACACTTCTTAGCCCAGCAGTAGTAGAACACTACCGGACGTAGAATAGTACATATGGAGTATGAGGCTCCACAGCTACTGACCTTTATTGCAGTTAACTTTAACACTAAAGCATAGACGCCCTGAATTGTCTTTCATTGTTTTTCATGTACTATCTCTGATACTAGCAGACATATTATTAATTAGATTAAGTACAAATTTGCAGCATAGCCTATCCTGCAGGTCCAACTGCGAAGTGACAACCTTCGGGTAAATTCTATCCAGTTTATATGACAAGAAATTAGGAAACTTGCGGTGAATTCGATCAAGATGTAAGCTTACGAAGACATAAGCGTTGTATAAAATTTTAAATAATAGAACATCGTTAAAGTAACATAGTACACGGATCAGGAAGACAAAATGAACCGAAGGCGTTTTTGCAAACGGACACAATTTGTGGTTTAAGAAAGCCACTATCAAAAAGAACAACAAGATCCTTAAATTGTGTTTTTCGTGATAAGAAGAAGTATATATTAACAAATTTGCTTAAATTTTTCTGCGGCATGTTCGCATCATTATTAGACGAATGTTGTGGATATATCATCGGCAATAATGCAATAACAGCTAAAAATTTTGAGAAATCATTTGTAAACAACGACATGACACGGTTCAAACATGGAACACGATTAGTTTCCACAGACTCTGGCCGTGGAAGCCTACGTTTTCATTATTCATTCATTCATTCATTATTACTAAGCCAATGACAGATGGAACAAAACCGAAAGACTCTAACTTAGAAAGAAGCAGTGGATACCGTATTCTATCTATGAATAACATCCATTTCCACGGTTGTCCAAAATTTTAGTAATAAATTATACGAGACGTGCGAAATTGGTAGCCGTAGTAATGATGAAGTTTTTGCTAATTAGGAGAATATCTTAAGTAACATTTCCGTAAACGTTTGTAAAATTTGACAGGATGGATGTTGAACGATAATTGAAAAACAGACAAGAATCGCTTGTTTTGCGAATCGCACAAATTTGACATCGTTTCCAAATAATAAAAAAACATCAGAAGAAATTAACAGACCAACAATTATTGTTAGAGAATACGCCAATACAAGCCTGTAATCTTTAATCAAGAAGCCCGATGTAATGTCGTACCTGATGTAAGTTTATTAGAAAAAGGAGATATAATCTTAAGCAATTCAGCACCTATTGTCAGGTTGCAGCATTAGAATAACCATAGGCTTTAGAAAATTCATTAGCAAATGAATTCGCAATCTCGTCTATTCGCTCTGATCAGCATTTTATAGTCTGCCAGTAAACTTATTCGATTTTCTTATAGAACTCATTAATTTCCAAAGATCAGAAAGAATGCTCTTGACGCTACTCCTCATATTAAAAAGGTAAGTATAATAACTACCTTTGATTCGTTTTTTTAATAACGTTGTAAATGCGTTTAAATTCATAGTAGTATGAAATATTCCTTGTTTGAATCCACCTTTTATGGCAATATGTTTTGGCTCTTATATTACGTTTAATCAAACTGCTAAACTAGAAAGGAAGCTTTTGATTATCTAGGTACCTTCGTGCAACCCATACATCTAGGATCGAATAGAAAACAATTAAATTGCATAGGGCTAGCGGCAATCTCACTATGATTTTCCAAGAATGACCAATCACAACGTTGTAGTGTCTCACCAAGCGAGATATAATCTGTGCGTCTGGAGTGCCGTGCGATACAAGTCTTCAGGAACGTGGGCCAAGTCGTAATGTATTTATATTATAATCAAAGTCAATCTTCGAAAACCATAAATGCAAGAGTCAAGAGAGTTGTCAGTATTGTATACTGCATTGCTTAATATCAAATGCCTATTACATTGTGTAAGATAACAATTTAAGCAGATTGAACTCTCCAATCAGTTCTTCACCCATCAAGCATGTAAAAGTCTCCAGATCATCAGCTGTATGTCAGGGAGCAGTGGCAGTAGGAAGAAATAAGAATCAAAGAATTCTTTGCACACGAGAAAGTCTACAAAAGGCATTATGAAAATAAATATTATCGAAGTAGGCCATCAAACTCCCGCCTATCACGATCAAATTAAATTTTCTGTCACTGCACGTAACATTGTAAACATGATAAACACTAAATGAGACTATTAAACCATTGGACGTGTGTAGTTTTCGTAATTTTATAATAATAAACAAGGTGTATGATAAATCAAATTATTTGTTTAACACATAGCAAAACATTTTTGGAAGTTTTAGGCAATTATAGATTCGTTATTATTAGAGAGGAAAAAAGCGAATCTTTTGCAGCGACTAGATAGACTAGTGTCTATTCGTCTCATAAGAAAGGGTTCGTGTTGCCCCCAGAATCGACAAAACACGAATCTGTCTAGTCGCTGCAAAACAGATATGATTTCACTCGCTTTTGTCCGCTCTAGTCATGATACAAGATTTCACAGCAATATTTTTTCTAAATTACTTTGTCTATTGCATGTTTTTTTGGTAATTGAGAAAGACGTAAATTAACAACTAAACGTATAATAGAATAACATCTAGCATCTGAAATCAAATATTTTCAGGGAAAATTACAAAGATAAAATTCAAACACCGATTTTCTCGTTATGCGAATTTTACCATCACTTTAAAGTTGTAGGAAGGGAAACTGCACTTTATTACAACATAAAAGCTGCAGAGTATGTATATGATATTGAAAATATATGTAGGACGAACATTGGAATTACTTTATAAAACTTTGGAGTATGTAATAAGCAAGATTCAGGACAAGTCATACAAACGTATCTACGTATCGATGTATGTATATACATATGTACATATACACACATAGATATATAATTACTGCATAATATTCCATTACAACCGATGCGAGAAATGTCGATCAGATGAATTATTTATGCTTACTCTAGAGATTACTGGTACTGTTTGTTATTATTAGAGCTCCCCAAAGTGCGTGGCAAGTCAGAAGGCGTACCGCCGGGCGTGGCCGGGGGGATATGTAATGTAATATATAAGCAAATAACTCATCGCATTTCGGTAGTTTATTACCGTATGCGATCGGGTTGTGACGGTATGGCGGACGCGCGTAGTAAGAAACGCCCACAGGCCGACAAAGTGAAAAAGTTCTGTGGAGAATTTCCTGACTTAATATATAATGGAAGTAAGATTATATGTAAAATTTGTAATATACCTCTGAGGTGCAATGATAAATATGGCTGTAGAAGACATGTAAATAGTCAGCAACACAAAAATAAAAAACTGGGTGTATCACCGACTGAGGCAACTCAATTTATAATTGATTTATTTTATATGATGACTGCGTGTAATTTACCGTTTTCCTTACTCAGGAAGAAACCATTCCGTGAATTTTGGAATAAATATAATCCAGACTTTGAGTTACCGTCGGAAACAAGCTTAAGGAGATGTGTGCCAAGTGTACGTACCGAAATTGAAAACAGGATCAGATCTGCAATAAAAAATAAACTACTGTGGTTATGTATTGACGAAACGACAGACCGTAAAAAACATTCTATTTTGAATGTGATTGTACGTATACTGGAACCTCGTCAACCTACAAAGGGAATTTTATTAGCTAGTAAAAGACTAAAATCGTGTACTGCCGACGCTATCGAGCGCGTAGTCGTTGATACTTTATAAACATTTGAAATTGCCACTACTCAAGTATTAATTTTCATGACCGATGGTGCCGCAACAATGCGATGTGTAGGTCGTTCTCTTCAAGAACATTATGGGATGATGTTACATATTACTTGTAAACTTCATGCTCTGCATATTGCGGCTGAAACTATTCGTGCAAATTTCCCTGAGGTAAACGCATTAATAACAAATACGAAACGAGTGTTTCTCAAATCTCCCAAACGTACCAGTGAATTTCATAAACAGTGTCCCGGTATTCCCGAACCACCAGAGCCGATTCTTACGCGTTGGGGGACATGGCTGAAGGCAGCGTTTTATTATTTTAAATACTTCCAGCAAATAAAATCAGTCGTCTTACAATTCAATCCCAACGAATCTGCGGCTATTAAGGAAAGCCAGGATAAATTCCAAGATATTTCCGTTGAAGCAGATTTACAAACCGTTTACAACAATTATAGAGAAGTACTTGAGGCAATAAACAAATTACAAAATAGTGCACTGTCCCTGACGGAGTCAGTACAAATATTAGATGACGTTAATACACTCCTACACTGTATAGATAACAAAAAAAATGATATCGTTACAAGAAATTTTGAAAGTGTTATGAAGAAAGATACAAATTTTAGCAGGTTAAGACAAGTTTGGGAAGGTAACTCTACTGATCCGGTGACTAAATTCAAAGATTATTTTAATTACGCGTGTATTACATCATTAGACGTCGAGCGTTCATTTTCAAGATATAAAAACATTTTTTCAGAACGACGAACATCCTTGAAAGAAACGACTGTGGAAACATTCCTAATGCTTCAGATGTTTGAGAAATCGGATTGCGCTTACGGTAACAGTTTTAATGTGCCTACCTCCTCGTGTGCTGACTAATACTATTTTCCTTGTGCATTAACACCCACTATATTGGATACGGCTAATTACAAAAGTAAGCGTTTTAAAATTCTTTATTTCTTTTGTTTTTATGTACTTTACTTATGTTCCTTATCGACGCCTATGGTGCGCCACGCAGCTGAGGAGCTCTAGTTATTATCATCCATATCGAGTAAAGCTTCATTTCAATGGCAGATATGTTTCGAGAACAAAATATCATTTTCCGTATATAACAAATAATTTAAAGTAGATAAAAGCATAATCCCATGTTATCTGACAAAGAATAACATGAAAAACATAAAATATCAGCATGAAATGGAAAAATCTAAAAGCTAGCAATAATTTATTATATACCTGAAAATAGCGTAAAAAACAACCTATATACCGGCTTTCGAAAGACACGTTATATTTTCGCTTCTTATTGCCGAATTAATCCTTTTGAAGCTCAGAATCATTTTGTTCTGCTAATATATATCCAGGTAAAAGTTAATAGTCGGCATACACTAATTCGATGTATTAAGAATATTATGAAAGCCATGGAGCAACCAGAACAGCAATAGGCGTTCTTCTTAGGCGAAGCATAAAATATTTAGAAGTATTTTTGAGTATTTGTTAAAAGAACGCTATGATTAAAAAGGTGTTATTATATGAAATTTTGTTTATTTATATTTGTACGCTACAACTTGAAAACAAATGAAAATCGGATAAGAACAGATGAATTATTTTTTTTTAATTTAATTTAATTTAACATTTATTTAATACAAAAATCTTAACATATTTGGACTAGGTTATTGGAAATTATTCATTTAACAATGTCATGTTAACGCACTGAAGGAAAGTTCAGTAAGGAAAGTAACGCACTGAAGGAAAATAAATAGAAAAAAAGATAGAAAAACGTCCAAGCTTTTCCATGACCTATGCGTCTCAAGGTAAATAGATTAGTGGAAAAGATTTTCACCTATTTCTTTTTTCTACGATTTTTATTAAATGGCATAATAGAACGTTTTATATTTTAAATTTTCGAGTAAAGCTTTGTAATGTAGTTCTTATGTAAAACTAATCCAAAGTACTGTAAACACTGAATATACATTTCTATTTGTATATAAGCATTTAGAAATCACTATAATTATTATATAGGGCTTTCTACGTAACCCGTTCATTTAAAAGTTTTCGCAGTTAACATCCGTCTGTCGAGATATCGTAATATCTCGACATATCTTCATGTGCAAAGTACACACTAATTGGTCGTAAAAGCCGATATATTAATTATGTATTTTATTTAGAGCTATATTTTGATTTTTCTGCTTCCTTTTCCTTTCGCAACCCATTCTTACATATCAGAAATACAATTGAATGAGTTTGTATCGGAAGTAATGGAAACTCAATATTTTCGATTTTTACCATGATTAGTCATGGAAACATGCAACAATTGGAGTTTAGTTCTGTCGGATATATATTTTAGGGATACTTGGTTCAAAAATAGTCAAAAATATAACAGAAAAATTAAATATTTGCCCGAAAAGACTTAATTTAAGTTTACTTTATATATTGTGAACCTTAACAAATATTAAAAAGAACACGCCGCCTTTTTAAGGAAAAAATACCTACATTTTCCACCGATGAATGATGCATTCGTTCTGCATTTAATCGTAAGAAGACTGTACTAAAACCTGCCACGAGAATAAAGTAATGGAATAAATATCTTGGTCTGTTTTCATACATATCGCAACAGCTCAATACACGCCACCGCATCGTCGTAGTTAGGAATTTCGCAAATTCAAATTCTACAGACGAATGAATCGAAATTTAATCGCCAGGGAATTGTAAATCTCATCATTCGGTGAGGCAGGATACTTATTTTCAGGATACTTTTAGTTTCAACGTATCCGCAATGAAATCTACAACGACCAAACCTAACAAGCACTGTTGGAGCCAATTAACAGTGGAAGCTGCTAGTTATAGTAGTTATTCTTTTCCTTACAAATCATCAGTTTTACAGACGCTCTATTTTACCAACATACAGTTTTTTCATCCTTTCTTAACATATAACAGCATAGTACAATACGACTAACTAACCTAACATAACCTCTAGTTTTGTAACGTTTTAATATTTTTATAAGTAAAATAAAAATATTTCAAAAACCATCGCGGCATTTCTTAACAAGCACCAAAATACAAATTTTAGCTAAATGACCTCTACATAAATAAATTGTGTCGTACATTCTATGAGACAATATGCTTCATCAGTATAGATATCAAATGGATCGGACCCCTGCATACTCGGGAAGTAATAAATATCTTTGAAGACCGATGGATCGGCTCCAATGGATGGTGGCCCTGAACACTTTGATCTCCCGGTCTTAATCCAGTTAGCTTTATTTATAGTGTCATGTAAAAGATCAAATTCGAAGAATTACAAAAAGAGAAGTACCGAAAAGATTTCCGCGTGTTTCGAAGAGGATGGAGGACATGTGGAACATCTGTAACATTTGATTTTAAGCCTTTTCTTATGTTTTATGTCGTTTGTTATTTGAAGATTTTGCCAAGCGTTGTGAAATTTTATTTGATAGAAATAGTGCTTACAACTCCTAAACTCGACAATGTACGGCGATTGCGTTCCTGCTCGCAGTAGTTAACTTATATACAATATACAAGAAGAGATCGACTGCATTATTGCTGAAAAGTATCAAACTTTCACTGCCTCCGATATAAATATGACATAAATTCATTCAATTGCATTTGCGATATGTAATTTTAGAAGATCGATATATCGCAAAAGAAACATAAAAATCAAAGTACCAAAATTAGTTGATTTTAGAAGATGTATAAAATATCAAATTTGGTTATGACTTCCCATATAACCGGAAGCAGTACGAATGTGAATAAGATTAATTTGTTGTTGTATACATGTCAAGATGGTACAACAATTAGATAAATTCTTAGGTAAGTAAGATAATTAAAAGAATCTTCGTCAGTATTAGCATACACAGAGAGCTTATACAGAGTAATTTTGACTTCGACATTTTTCGACAATATTTCTTCTAGAAAACTACAAAACTTACATTATTTTTAAAATTTCAGGAAACGTGAGGTTTGCCAATTTTCAACGCTACAACTTTATCCTTTATCAATCATTATATAATTAATTTCTAAATTATTTTAAGCAAAGCAAACCTTTAATTTTATTATTAAGAAAGTTCTATTTTTAAGTAAATAAACAATTACGCTACTGGAACGGCACTAATTTGACGCCAGCTTTATTTCATTTGTACAAAAAATTACAAAACTTTATTAGTATGTAGTAATCAGGTACATAAGTGGAAGTACAAAGATATTAATGAAAAGCTCTTTTAATAAAACGTGACTGTACTTTAAAGCAATATGTTAGTTAAATTTTACTAATGACATCTTTTTGTTTTACATGATGCTACTGTTCCATTATCGTACCTTTATTTACTTAAAAGTCTACCTAAAAGTTTTTACAATTGGATTATGACTTTTGTACAACTTTATGTAGGTTTACTTTAATTAAAATAATCCATTAAATTAAAAAAAAAATGTGAAAAATATAAAGCGTTGCAAACTGGTAAATTTATAAAAGAATAAAAAACTTTCTATATATGTACGTTCGTTTTTCCGTAACGAAACCGGAAATATGAAAACCTTCCTTGAATTTTTAAATTACACCATCAATAGAAACAGGAAAGAGAATAACTTTTCGAAAGCTTCGAAAATATCAAGATATAAATAAAAATAATAGAAATTTAATAACTTTCATGTTCGTTGCCTCCGTATCTTTAAATCAAAAAAAATCTGCAAACAAAAGTTTTTTCTTGATCTTAGTATTCGCCCGCGTAGTAATTACTTTAACGGAATATTTTAAATTTTAATTCGAATTGACGAAAAAACTCGATAGCTCGGCAAATCTCTAACCTATTTTACGTTGGTTAATTTCGTTTAACAACAGTCTCTATTGCTTAAGCTACGGTATCAACTCGCAATAAATCGAAGTAAAGTAATTTAAACACGCTAGGCTTTTTGTTTAGAAAGCATGGGAAAACACGGCTACTTGGGAAACTTTATTGAAAATTCCAAAACACCTGCACACGTAAAATATCCTCCTATTGCATATCTATTTTAATCATAACGGGTAACCGCTTTTATAACCGGAGGCAACTAAACGAAGCGCTCGCGTTCTACGTTTCGGGACGATTTCCTACCAACAACAACTTTCAACTTCCAGCAAAATGTCTCTACCAATTCTTCCAAACGAACGAGCTATCTGTACAGATATACGAATTACCGTTTCACTCAAGATTCCCGACATAAAATGTATAAACTTGTATTAAACCTATTTCAAGTAAAGAGAAGATAGGAAGTGCAAAAAATCAAACCAAAACAACAGAAACAACTTTTCCTGTTGCACTTTTATTAATTACCTCCTATCATAACTGGAGAAGGCTCGTATCAGATTTAAGTAACGATGTTCTGCATTATCTTCTAAAAATAGCTACTCCGAGAAGAGACGTAAAAGCAGATAAAAAAAGACTGAAGAACGAAACCTTGGAATGCGTAAAAAACGGATCGAAACACTAGATTGGATGTTACAAGCGAAATGACGTCTAATTTTAAACGCAAGGTTTCAATAGTTGCGATGAGTTAATTTAGGTCAAAACTAAAAATATTTAAGTAACCAAAAACTCTCGACTGTTTCGATATCGCCGGTGTGGCCAACATTAATTAAACGAGGAAAATCCGACACATTTCGGCAATTATCGTAGATTTTGCCCGGGCGAAATTGATTGACGCATGCGAGTGGAAAGACACGTTAAATGTAAAACTTTCGTCAAGTTTAATGGAATTTCGCGAGGAAAAGTATCTAAGAAGTCTTGCAGGTTAATTCAATTCTCGTCGTGTAGTACTACTAACACGAAGCTCAATTATGTTGCTCAATAAATACTTCAGTCTTCCTAAAAGAAAGTTATTTATTAATCGAGTGGAAAGTTATCGTAATTTAGAAAATTGTATTTTATTACTTTCAAAATGCTCTAAAGCAATTCATCGAAGTAAAGAAGTCTATTAGACGAAAAAGGAAATGTACACATTGCTTTACAAAATGACTTCCTACTTTCCTCATTTTTACACTAGAAACTATATTTTTAATAATTTTTAATAATAATTAATATTAAAAAAAATTAGAATGACCAGTCAAGAGTTTTGAGATCTTCAATCATCAATTTTTCACATACCTATTAATCTAAGAAATAACATGTTATTTATGCCAACCTAACAAAAATGGTTTCTGGAACCTTTTGACTGCCAGAATGAATCAACTATGTATATTTTTTGCATTGCATAAGTCACAAGAACAAGATGCGGTATAAGGTACAAAAAAATGAACGTTGAAGTAATGGTTTCTTTGAAAATTAAAAAAAAATGTTTCTATAAATGTTTCTCATCTCAAAATGTGTAAGTTCCTATATCACAGGTAAATTCTCAAGCTGTAACTTAAACCAGAATCGTGCTAATGCAACATATATACATCCTTACTTCGACGTTAAATAAACATGATTTGGAGCCGCCTAAAGGAAACATCTAAAAATAAGAGTACCTCTTAGATTCGCTTAGTAACCTCTGTACTGAACGCCAACGAATTCTCAATCTAAACTAAACGCGATGAAATTGCAGATAACTAAGTATATTAGGATACCACTTATTTATGATGATTTGCTTGCTTATTGTATTTTCCTAAAAACAATTCTCTCAACATGTCACCCAACTTCAACAATATTTTTTTTGTTTGACTGTTAGAAAACTACAGAACCTCTCAAGGAACAAGTGTAAGCATATAGAGCAGTAATTTGCTTGCAATAGAATAGAATAGTTTCTAATTCTATTCCGTAACGTATTCGTTAGTTCTTCAGGTGCATTCTTCCTGTATATGCACTAGAACTGGAGGAACGTGTACGCAAAATGATAATTCTTTTAAATCTGCGAAATACATTTATAGATCCATTGCTAATTAATGTCATTAATATTCATACGTCATACAGGACGTCTCATTTGAAACTATAGGATTTGAATGACACACCATTTGTTTTTTTTGTAAAATAGAGGGCGCCAACATTTAGCAAATCTCGTACGACGTCTTCACGGCGCGTTGCGCAGCCAATATTTCGGCACTAATAGGTACATCCAAACGCATCAATTCGACATCGTTCACCACTGCATCTTTCAAGAGCGATCGCACATCAGATTTTAAAGAAAGATTTGCATTTGATAGCATACATAATTCAATTATTTCAACAATTAAAAGTTGATATTTGTGAATTGGGTGTTAGGTAAAAAGCAAGATGATCCTGATTTCTGCAACTAACTTTTTCTAAGCGATGAAGCACATTTTTATCTTGACGGAAGAGTCGATAAACAAAATTGTCGAATTTGGAGTAAGAAGGATACGTATGCTGCTCACGAGGGGAAAATGCGTCCTCAAAGATACACTGTTTGGTGCGCATTTTGGACTAATGGTGTTATGGGACCGTATATTTCCGAAGATGATACGGACAATGCTGTCACAGTAGATGGGGAACGCCATCGTAACATGTTAAGCAATTTCTTCTTCCATTAAATTACTGACTTGGATATGAACAACATAATGCGATTTTGGCGAGAGGGTGCAACGTACCATACAGCACGAAAGACCATAAGTCTACTCCAAACCAAATTTGCAAATCGTGTTGTTTCTTGAAATTCTAACATCAATTGGCCTGCAAGACTTAACACCGTTGGATTTTTTCTCTGGGGTTATATCAAGGGAAAACGATGGAAAATTTTGCATGCCAAATGAGTCGTAGCGACCATATGAATGATATCTTGCTCCATTTGTAGCCATAAAGTCCAGAATTTATGTTGAAAAATGGAAAACATTCTACAAATGTTACAAATACATCTTATTCCAAAATCATATCCTGCGTTTAAAGCATTTGGGTTTCCGAGTTGAACCCGCGTCGTAATTGCATAAGAATGCCGACGTTTCGCTCTGAATTTCATGGAGCTTCCTCTGCTGCATGATGCGTCTCTGTCGGAAACCCAAAATCTTTAAAAGAAAGCAACAACCACGGAAGTGTACAGCAACACGTCATATCCTACAATTCCAAATGAGGATAATCATTATTTTGAATTCGGAAATTTCTTCTTTTCTCAAAAGGTTAATTTCTTTTCCAAGAGAAAATGATTTTTAATTTTTCTGGACGGAAGCCAATATATATGAATTGCCTAATTTTATTCTTATTGCCATAGTAAAACTCATTTCGATTTCTTTATGTAGCGCTCGGGTTATCGCAAGAAATTAGTATCTAATAATGGAGCCAATATTATAAATCCGGCATCTAAACATAGAGTAACATATTGCAATGAGACACGTGATTTGAAAAAGAATTTTTCCTCAGCTTCCGTTAAGTCAAATTTCTTTCGAAACAAATCTGTTCTTAAATAATTCATGGTTTTTAGTTGTACCTGGTTGTCTAAGTATGAACTTTGATTTTAGACTAGCCAATTCGAGATCTTTCGTAGCGTCCCACCCAGTCTTTCTGAAAAAAAACTGCTGCCAAAATAATTTCGAAAACACGGTGACGACAAAAAATAATATTTATATCGCGTTCCAATTTTTTTGTCATAATGCACAAACACCAAAACAAAATATTTGTGCATTTTCTATTTCCAACTTTTTAGAATCTCGTAAGTCGCATTGCCTAATGTATTTACCTAATAAGTTTTCAATATAAGTTTTGGTAGCAATTGGAGTTACATCGCAATAATTCTGGATATCACCTTCTACTTCGTTAAGATAAGTACGTACAGAATTTAGAAACAAACGGTAAATAATGTATTCATGGGTTATTCAAATTCAGCAAAATTAAATTTGTTAAACATTATAGTTAAACATTTTTACGAACAAGTACAAAGAATTAATGATATTTGATTAAGCTAAAATCTTGTGAGGACTATTTTTCGAAACTGGCACTCGCCAGCGACAAAAGTATCTTTACGCGTATACGAGTACGCAGCGCCCTAAAGTATATGTCACAAATGTTTGAAATAGAAAAGTAGGGAAAAATCTCGAAATTTTATATTTTTTAAATTCTTTGGATGAAATTGAGAATCGTGAAATTGTGTCCCTAAAGCTCTTCCAGCAATTTTGACTTTTGGCTGATCCTTGAAAGAGAAATTTAAAGGACAATTAAACTTATTTATCGAAATTACATTTCGTGCGAGTCCTTTTGAAACTTAGCTAGTTTTCACTAATTACTTGGACTCGCTCTTCATATTCTTCAAATCACCACCTTTTAATCGGAGATTTATTTAGAACACAAGATACCTAAACGACAGACTCAAATCAAATATAATTTTAAGCCATTATTTAATCAAGTTGTTTTATTACCCCGCCTCTCACTCCGCCACCTACAACATTACAACGTGAAACTTTATTAAAAATTTTAATGAAATTTGATGTGACTGATCGCACGGTTATTAATTGGTGAAATTACCTTTTCACATGACTACATTTTTTGCTGAGTGTTGTTGCACTTAGATTTTACGTTAATTTAGAAGTAATCAAAAGGGGAAAAGCAAAAGTAATTGTCCGTTTTCCTAACCACCGTCGTTGACTGAGCTTATATTATCCTTCTGTAACCTTCTACAATGTTCCAAATAATCTCTTGGGTGTTCATTTGTAACATTGTAATAATATAAAAAGAAAAATCGAACCTGATTGATTAAACTTCCCTTATAATCGAAGTATGTACATCTTAACAATATCTAAACGAAATTAGTTACACTATTAACTTTAAGAAATATTTGCAATGCTTATATACCAGTTTTGTTTATTTTAATATATTTATTGTTATAAATTATATAAATACAATAAGAAACTGTAACCATACTACGTCTTATTACCCCCATTGTCCTGATAAATATATAATTTCCAAAGAACTTGAAGTAATAGAAGCATTGATTTGGAAAATTGATCCAAAATAAAATTTTCCATTCACATCCGGTTTTACTAATTAGATGGAGAACGGGTAGTTTTACTTCTCGCTTTTGATCATCGTAATATCGTCATTACAGCAAAAACAATACGCTAATAGGTGATCGTACAGAATTGCTTAATTCATTAATATATATCAGATAGTACTGCTTCTAATACTCTAAGTTCTACGATAATTTCCAACAATATTTTAACGGCAAAAGCTCATTCAAAACACATTTCGCTATTATCTGGATATATTCTACATCTACATACCTTATATTATACAATTAACATGTAAAATAGGATCGTATGGATGAAAAGGTGTGGTATTAATTGGAGATATTAATTACCCGAATAAACGATCGAAATCGAGTATCGTAGAAATAGACGTAATGATGGTAAGCGAATTTCATGCGAATCGAAATAACAAACACAACAGATTCCTTCCACTTTTCTCGTTTGCGGTAAACGATCGTGTAACTGTATATTACGTGGAAATAAAATACCCAAATTATCATAGAAAAGGAACTTTATTACTTGAAATCGAAGATTTGTAATATAAATAGTGAGTGTGTGTGTGTACATAACGGAAGTATAATACTACTCGTGATAAAATTGAAGGAATAAAAGAAAACCCTGCAAAGCGATATCACAATAGTTAATAAGGCCAACTAGAAGCAAAAATTAGCGTAAAGCACGATTAATTTATAAACATCGATACAATGTCTACATTTCCTTTTAATAAACTAATAAATTTTACGATCAGAATTAATACTAAGACCAATGAAATTTTCTAAATGAATGATTAAGAGGAATTGTAAGCATCGTATAACCAAAATAAAAAAATAAATAACGTAAAAATGTAACTAGACCTATTATCTACTAAAATAATATAAGATATATAATAATTTACAGTGTATGTAAATGCTAAAATTGAATTTAATCCACTGTTAAACGTAAATACAAAAATAATGATAAAATGGAATAGCCACTAACAATTATTTAACTAAAAAAAGACATTTGAAAATGCAGCAGGTGAATTACGAATATTACAGTGTTTCATTCTAGATGTTAGGATGCGCTTACGGTGGGGCTACACTACTCGATAACAGCGATGAATTAACAAAAAACACCAATCGGTGTACGTTATGAAAAAATCCAACGCTCACCGATTGGTTCGTTGTGCCAATTCGCTGTTTTTATCAAGTATCACGGCCCCTACTATATATCAAGCTGTAAGTACACCGAATTTCCATAGTGTTCCGATTGTTATTCCATATTTCGTTCACCAGAAAAAACGGCCAAAATGTATTTTTCACGACACAACGGCATGTTTAATCTAATCAATAATAATTTAAATGATAATAATTTAAAGGCTTGAATTTAATAAATAAGTACCTTTGAATGAATGCCGTGAATTGTTGCTATTTTATCTATAATTGCGATAACATATTTTTAAAATCAAATGAAAAACTCAAAAAAATTGTTCATTCCGAATTAATAGAACTGGGATCTCCCTTTTTATTTATCTAGAGAAACGGAATTAATTTTAGTGTTAATAAAGAAGAAGTAAATACACCAATTTGAGTAAAAAAAAAAAAACTAAATGCTTGAAAAAAATACATTTAAAAATAGTATTTATCGTAATTTTCGAGGAGTTTTCGCTTGTATGGCAAATCTGGTACTTCAGCCAACTTATGTACTCTCGGCAAAACTACGTCCATGGCGTCACTGCTCGGTAAAGAACCGGGCTTGGCGTTATCCCTTCGGATTAGCGAGAATACTTTCTCTCTGGTCAGGTCTCTTGCGGAGACGTACGGTTTTGGTGGTTGGATTAAGGTTTTCGGCCTGATTTTCTCTTTCTCTAGCGGGTTGAGGACTATCCTCTCAACCACGAGCTCTTTCTTTTCCGATTTGCGCTTTCCGTAGGCAGTTACGGGATCCGGAACTAAGCTGGGCCTGGGAACGAACGGTACCTTCTCCCATGGAATTTCACGTCTCTGGAAGAAACCACGGTGTAAGTCTTCGTTCGTCCCAGTTCCAGCCTGCCAGGGAATTATGGGTGAAGTAAGGATTAGGTGTGATAGCAGGGGAATGGGACATTAGTATTTCACTTGAACAAAACAAGAAAACACAAAACGTACGGCAAAACAGGATATAAAGCAACTAATTTATTAAGTCTGCGTCTACACGGGTTTTTCCCTTTTAGGCTAATGAAATACCGCTTAAAAAATCGCAATTTATATCAATATTATTGCATCTACAATTAGATACCTGTCCCTATCTATATAAGTTGAGTTGAGCGTGGCAATAAATAAAAATTTCTTTCATTTTAATTGCAGAAATTTGATTTTTGATCTTAGAAATGTAGTTTGCAGTAACCACGCAAACAATCGCATTACGTTATATGCAGCTATGTCTTTCTGGGATTCACACAGATTGCATAGAATTTCTATCAAATCTATTTATTACGTTTCAAGCTACCAGTTTCGGAGTTAACCTCTTCCTCTATGTTATACTCAAATATAATAGTAAAGATATTAAAAAGGTTTCGTGTTGTTGTTGGGTAAAGCGTTAGATTACCGAATGTACCCGGGTTGATTATTACATGATCATTAACCAATTCTGTCGAATCCAAACGTAAGCGATCTCTACGGTAATGAAACACTTCGTTCGAACCTTTACACCAGGACACTACAATAATGTTGTTGCAAGAGCTTTAGTGAAGTGATTCAAAGTAAATTTTAAGCAGCATAAAATTTAAATTTTGAATGCTTTGAGATGAACGAAACAGCTCATTGGCGCAATTCAGTCTAAATATTTTAAGATAGGTGAAAGATTTAATAAACCTTCTTTTAATAGGGAACACGTAATCCTGCAGACAACAGCAGTTGTTTTGGTTAGAAACACAAGAACCATCTACATCCGTATGGCTATAATTCAAGCTAGTAACCTAAATATTTACGCATACTAATTTTTGGTATGTTTTTGTTATTTTTTTCGTCTAAAATTTCCTATTGTAATATAAACTGCCCGTAGGTGCTGTCCTTTTATTGTTCAAAAATACGTATACAATACTTCCATTTTTTTCGTTCTCCAATGGCTACAATATCCTCAAGGCTAATGGTTATTTACATAGGAGCCCGTGCCAAAGTATTTCGGATGAATATACTAACACTCACAGCGATATCATGCTACTTGCCCGACGTATTTTTATATAGCTGATATTCTTAGCTCCCCGCTACACGAATTTATTGTTCTTTTCTCATTTTACAGGGAACGATCTTTCATAGTTCAACGCGCAGGTTATAGGAAGATATTAACCGAAATAGAGATATTTAAACATTGAAAAGTTTATTTACATATTGCCGCGGTGCCTGTTTCTCGTAAGTCAGTAAGCTAAACTTACTTCTGTGAAATTTATTCCTTTATTATTCTTTACTAGGGCATCATCATAATTGAGCATGCTAGCAATAAATAAGCATTAATAATAAATTGCAATCTTCAGTTCAGTTTCATAATTTTTGAAAGCACCCAGAAAGAAAAATCAAACATCAAGCATGATTCGCTGCATGTTTATCGACGTTCGATTGCGATTTTTAAAAGACTAAGTATTCGTGACGCATACCTTTCGGCAGCGAAAATGAGAAGAAATTTAACCCATATTGCCACGAATGTCAAAATAAAAATTGCCAACATAATTGCAAAGCTATTTTATGCCGCAAATCTAGAAATCTGGAGAGTCGTTCCATCCGCATGTAAGCGGAAAATAAGATTAATTGCTACAGAAATACGCGTGTGCCCCAAATGACAGCGAATCGTAAAAATAAATTAAAACAATATATATTTGCCAAATTACGTGGGCGCGGTGAAAACTCAACATGGTGATGCAATCATAATTTTAGCCGGTGGGAAAGAACGACAGACTAAATTTGGAGCGCTCTGAAACGCTGAAATCCTAAACGAAATGTGGATTACAGATTGCGCGTGTACAATCTTTTTCGCCGATCCCAATTGTTTCAACCGTGATAGTTATTATAGGATAGTGCTAAAATAAATCCACTAAATACTAATGCTTCTACGTCTAACTTGGAGACTATAATAGGTTTAGTTACATTCTCCCTACCGCAGCGTTATAAATTCAAATGTTAGTCGATATCTCCGAAAAAATGCCGATGCAGTATCACACACATTAAAAAGACGGCTATCAAAATGTTAAGTACGTATATGTTACAGTCAAAGGTTGAAAGAAATCACTATAGAACATACCGATACACTGTACGTGGTTATCGATGGCGTGACGCGATACGGTCTTCGGGTCGTGTAAAAATCAGTTTCGTACACCATCTTGAGATTTTCTTATGGTTCGGCTCGTCTGGCTTTTGGCGGTGAAGTTCTAGGTTCGGCGTCTCGAGATGTTGTAAAGTAAACTGACGGCGTGTGCAGTTTGGAAGCCCGTTTTAAAAACGTCACAACATGTACACGGCAATGCTGTGAGCAGAGAGAGGCGTCCATTTTCTATTTATAAAACGGTGAATAGTCATCTACGATATTCATTCCTTTTCATTCTGGACGCTTTATCACCGACGATTTTTGGGCGAATTTCTGCTACGCCACCGCGACGACGATTCATTCCGTTACTGAAGCATCATCTCATATTTTCGGCTGCCAATTCCTTACATAGTCATATTATCACGTTACTAACTATGGAAGAATCCGCTCCACCGTTACCCTTTAAACTTAACAAAGTACTTATGCATACCTGCTCGACAGATTTAGAAGAAAATAAAAGACGTAAAGTCTAAAGTTGATGCTCTTTATCGAACGGTTTTAGTAACCGGATCTAAAAACAAACTAATACATTGACATTGGAGCAAATGCCAAGGACGCCATTTTGAAATCGTCCGAACAAAATATTATCCCATCACTCATCGGATTGTTTTCTCTATCAAGGAAACTGTCAAAACTATTAGCGCAACTTTAACAGGCTCTTCATGTTGATAAATATTTTTAATGTGTTGAATGAAAGAGAGAAAGAATTTCCCAAAAATTGAAATTTTCTTTTAGCATATTTTAACGTTTCTTTTCTAGAATATTTCCATCTCCAAGCAATCCCCTTTATTCATTTTTTTGTACTGACGGTAATTATAATGGTGCAGTTTATGTATCCAATTTGGTTAATATTAATAACACTAGCCAACAAATTTCAACTTTTGATTTTGCCATAAAATAATTTATACTAATTTCAATAGAAAACATATAAACATTTTGTTTTAATAAAAGGTAGAAGGTCAAGTTAGCTCGATTTTTTTGATATTTCAATGAAAAGTGTTTTTTAGATTAGATCATAATTTAATGTATATTTCAAATTATTATAATTGGAAATGTGAAGTAATACTGCTCCGTCTCTTATAAACAATATCTACAGCATCTCTTCTTCACATCCAACAGTAATCTGCTAACATGACAGGATTCCATTTCCCCCGATACTGTTTTTCCATGTCTTGGTGGAAGCGCTCGCCGTGTTCATCGCTAACGTCGCCCATATTTTCCGGACAAAAATCCAAGTGAGAAGGTAGAATGTGCACTTTAAGGGACATATTACAGCCGGCAGCGTAAAATGCTTGTAACATATCCATTACTAAAATTTTATAGTTGTCAGCTTTTTTGTTCCCAAAAAATTTGTGAAAACTTGTACCCTGGAGAGCCAAGCTGTTTTTTCCTTCACCGTTAATTTGGTTTCAAAGATTTCATCATTTGCTATTTCTCGCGTCTGAAGTCCAACAAAAATACCTTCTTTCAGTTTCCCTTGTGTTAATTTAGGAAACTTTTCATGAAGGTATTTAAAACCTTCACCTTCGAGATCCAGTGCCTTTACAAAGTTTTTCGTGAGCCCAAGTTTCACGTGGAGAGGTGGTATTATGATCTTTTCTTTTTCAACTAGAGGCTAATGACATTGTCTTTTCCTGGTATAAACTGTTGTCCTAGTGGCCACTCTTACTTATGGTAATGTTTTTCCCAAAGACATAAAGAGCAACAGTATTTGGTGTAACCAGATTGCATACCCAAAATAATTGCAATTGCTTAAAAATTTGCACAAATATTTCAGGAATAGTCTTTGTACTTCATCTTTTCTAATACAATTTTCAGATTTTCGTAAGTTTCTTTCATAGAAACAGCATGACCTATCGGAATAGAAGGATAATGGTTTCCATTATGCAACAAAACTGCTTCTAGGCTGGTTTTTGATGAGTCAATGAATAATCTCCAAGAACTGGGATCATGGTGTATTCCAAAAGCTTCAGAAAGTTTATTTAATTAAAGATTTAAGCATAACAGTGCAAACTTGTACATTTTTGAGTGAACGAGTTAAAGTCACGTCTGCAACAAGTCTCGACCTGCATTTTCTCTGTAACCAGAGCTAAGCCAATGTTGCCGCTTTTCGAATCATTTTTATTTTATAAAAACCTTGTTGGTCAGTGTAATTGGCGACTAATATTAGTAACAACTCCTGTTTTGTTTAGTATGGTTAGCATTCCGTAATTAGATTTTGCGGTATCCTAATAATTAGAAAAAATTTGGGTAAACAGGAACGGTTGTAAAAAAAATTCTTGTAGAAATCTCGTAAAATCGGTATATTGAAAAATAAATTTATTTTTCTGATGGAAACAAATATTGAATGCCATAAAAATAACGACTTTTGGCATTAGTCCTATGACGAGCGTTCATGTATGTTAATAGAAAATAATCTTTAAATGAAAGAAACGCATTTTTTTTTGACGACATTGCTGTAATAGTAGTAGGCGCTATTTTCAAAAGAATACCATGTTTGACCGCAAAATTTAAAATATTTCAACATTCATTCAAAAATGTATGATTTAAACTAAGAAGGTTATGCACTTAGACATTTCAATTTTTAGCTTATACAAAATAATCCAACCTGCTGAAGTGAAATTGAGTAAATGTAAATAGTATGAAGTTTTTTTATAACATAACAGAAGCGTCATAAAGCGTATTTTCATCTATACAGAATGATCAATAAATAGCGACAAGGCTATAAGAACCCGTTTGAATATGACGTAATACGACATGAATTTCATATGTCTATTTCTAATCGGTTTCGATCTTTTTTTTTGTCCTCAATCGCATAAGTGCAGATATTCCTATTAAATCACTTAAAAACAATATACATTTTTTCTATACCTGCTGTACCTATAGCTCTGACGTAGAAAGAACATTTAATATTATTTGGTTACCCTGACGACAGTAAATAAAACATAATAGGAATAACAATTTTAAACTGTTGATTCGAAATTTCAAATATATATGTAGAGAACGGTTAAATAATAGCTATCATTTATTTATTAGGAAACAGTTAAAGAAGTGATGCATTTTCCTATTTTACGTAACTCGCTTTGCAAGTAGCTAATTAAGCTTAAAATTAACAATAGCAATGTATGTAACAAGAGAGTATTTTTTATATGTATGTATAACATGTATGACCCGAAGCTGAATAACAATGTTCAAATGCAGGAGCCACGATTAAACTATAAATATTTGGTTTATTTCCAATTTTACGGTGATTACAGAAAAAAAATACACTCCGCCAAAAAAGTATCGCATAATTTAGCTTTGAATCATAAAAGTATCGCATAATCTTTGTTTGTAGCATAAAGTTGTAAATATACTTTAATGCGCTCTAAGATATAATTTTTATGATTGTTTAAATAAAATACAGGCCAAATAAAAACAAGAACTCATACTTGAGATTTTTATCAAAACATGAAATTATAATTTTGGAAAGAAAAATGTCATAACAGTAGTTTTTAATACTGAGTATTGCCACCTCTGGCTCTTATGACCGCTCGCATACGGTTTGGCAGAGATTCGATTAACCTCCGTATATAAGCCTGATCCAAATTCTCCCACTCGTCACGGAGAGCATTTTCTAGTCCATGCAGGTCCGCTGAGGCAACATTTTGGGTTCGTATCCGTCTGTGAAGGAGGTCCCACACGTGCTCGATAGGGTTCATGTCCGGACTTACCGCAGGCCAATCTAAAACTGGAATACCAACATCGTTAAGGCATTCCTGGACGATTATCGCAACATGCGGTCGTGCATTATCGTGCATTAACATGAATTCGTTTCCTATAATTGGCGCATATGGTACTACATGTTCTTCTAAAATGTCCGTTATATACCTGTGGGCAGTCAGTGTACTTCTGTCTACTGGCACTAACTCTGTACGACCTGTTAAACTGATGCCTCCCCAAACCATAATAGACCCACCAGCGAAATTAGGTCTAGGTCTGATTTTACACTGCGAATAGCGCTCACCGTCTCGTCTGTACACTGAAATACCCCTATCTGAGGTTTAAAGACCAAATCTTGACTCACCTGTGAAGAGTATATTGGCCCAGTCATTAATGTTCCAATTTACATGTTCTCTGGCAAACCTTAAGCGAGCCACTCGGTGGTTCCTAGTGAGACGAGGTGCTGTTACAGCTACTCTAGCTCTTAATCCACCCTGTCGTAACCTATTCCGAATAGTTTGAGTACTCACACGAGTATTTCTGACTCTAGCCAAGTCGTTCTGCAATTGTCTCGCAGTTACATCTCTTCAACGTAATGCTTGTAGTAGTAAATAGCGGTCATCTTGGCGAGTAGAACATCTTGGACGACCTGGTACAGGTCTTCTACTGTAATTGTCTGTTTCCCTATATCTGGCTACGGCTCTAGAAACACTTGACTGATTGATGTTCATCAAATTAGCAACGTATGCTTGAGATCGTCCATCTTCGATTAAAGCAACTATAGCAGCCACTTGTTCTGAAGTTAAATTACTCATTTTAGTTTTAAAAGCGTTGGTACAGAACTCTGACTTCGCACTTTAAAATTTGTCCGTATAGGAAGACTTTCAATAAACAACTGAACAAACCTTACACATATGCATTTTTCTAAATGTGTTCTTTTAGAAAAATAAAAAGTAAAAAAGCTATGTTCCATGATTTTGTTAGTGTTTTTATAGTTCACATACACGAGGCAAACTTTTTGTGAACGTATAAAAATATCTTGGTTTATAAATGCCCTTTTTTAGTTTATGCGATACTTTTTTGGCGGAGTGTATGTGATTATTTACAGTGTCTATTACATTATTTAAAAATGTTGACCATTTTATACATTAAAAAGTATCTTCTCAAACCAAAAAATCTCATATTGGTACAGACAATTTAATTTCTTTCATCAAGTGTATGGTATACCATTAACCAAACTGTATTGAAGGAAGTTTATTCAGTGGTAATCGTGACCATATATGGTGATATTATAATGATTGAATCGAAATCGGTTTGTTCTTTATGCCACACTTCGCACCATTCTCCATATTATCTCACTCATTCGTTCTTAGCCTGGAGAAAGTGTCTGATAACTTACAACAGCGGGTATTATTACGTTGAAATGTTCACGAATTACCGTGAAAAGGGCAGCTCGGGGTAAATGCTCGCTTAAAGAAACATCCACCTACCTGTTAGGTGCGCAGTTTAGACTACCATTGTAAACCAATGAAATTCCTGTCTTCACCTTCACACCTTTATTAATTTAATATTGTAAAAAACAGTCAAATTGGAGTTGAAGAACTGTCCCAGGTCAAGACAGTTCAAGAACTGCCCTCAAAGTGCAAGAACTTGCCGAGGAGTCTTAGCTTCTAAGAAAAGTACTTATATTTATAACCAATCTATAATCCCTACTACTAACTGTTCTTCCGGTGTTTGATCTGGAGCATCAAAGGCCGACGCCGCCGAATTGACCGAGAAAATATAATCTTACGCAGAGATTGTCCAGTCGCCCAGACACCGGTCACCGATCGTGGAATAATTACAAGAGTGGGCAAATTCGCGCGCCCACCATCAGCGTAGCTAATGAATGGACTCTTGTATGCGAAGGGAGTCATTACGCAATCAGTATAAGAAATAAAATCGAGAATATATGTAATTCGATGACTAAAAAAAGTTACCGTTTTTAAGTGTCTTCTGTAAAACTTCTTGAAAAACTGGAGAAGCAAGATTAAATTTAAAAAAAATGTGCGTTTGCAAAGTTATTTCTGAAAAACGCATCCGCCGAATGCGGATGCCGGCCGCCGAAGATATGTTCTTGTGTGAAGAAAAGGATCGCTCTACATTTAATTATGTTATATCTGCATAATTTAAAAAATCTTTGAAACGACTTAACGCATCAGTAGACGAACCTTAACAAATTCGTCTAAGTGTGACAAAATCTAAATGTTTGTCTAAAATACTTTCAAAGTTAATTAGAATACATCGTTTTCAATTTGGAGTGGTTCCTCCAACAACAGAATTTTGTATTTTTTCTATTGTTTGCACTACTCCGATGAAATTGCTGTGAATAGTTTGCAAATCACTTTTAAGCTGACCGTCTTCAAATTTTTCCTAACTTGTTTTGACGGCTGCACGTTCTTTCGAATTGAATAAATACCACCTTCTTTATACTCTCAAAATATTTATGATAATGAAATGACGCTTCTAACCATGTTCCCATGGTGTGACGCTTCTAACCATGTGTTCTCCCATGAGAACACATTCTCTGAAATTCCCTTTGAAATTAACTTGGGTAGTACATTCTTCTATTCGTTTAGAACCTAATAAAATTGAAGATGACAATTGTTACGTTTTCCTAGTTTGAAGAACAATGCCGTTAGTCGTCTGCTTCGGTGTATCTTACTTGTGATGGGAAAGGACCAATTGCTTATATGTAATTTTTATATGTTTACTCGCTTAATCAGTTGCTCTTAAAGTTAAACACAGTACGTAGATATACAAAGTACATTTATTAAATAAACAATTCCCTTGACTGTGAATTTGCCGTCGTTTTCCTGGTCGTCGTGTTTCATGTGCTCGAACAATTAAACGTTTGTCCGAGCGCCTCGTTCAAACTGGGTTCACTAGAAATGTCGCAAAAAGTGATCGGCCTCGTAGCGATCATTCGATGGCACTACTGTGAGCGCTCATACAGCTCGGGCAACTACGAATAATCTCCCGTTTTGTGATTTGAACTGGCCGTCCAGACATTTTCCTTTGCGGCTTCTTAAAATCTCACGTTTACCACAACGAACCACGAACCTTGCAAGCCTTGAAGGCTAACATTGAAGCAGAAATCGCTAATCTGGAGCCAAATGTTTTACGAGCAACGATTCAAAATGGCGTTAAACAAGCGCAATTACGCATCAACTCGGGAGATGGCCAATTGAGCGATATAATTTTTTCCAATTAATGTCATCAATTTTACACTTTCAAATAGGCTTTTTCTGAAAGCAGAGTTCTTTTTTTTCATTTATAACAAAATGGCAGCCAATTCAAATTATGACATTACTTTTGCGCCAACTTGTATATTACATAAACCAAAGAAAACAAAATATAAACTGATTCAAGCTAAGATTAATGATGCAATTTATTCACAATGTGGGTTTTCTTCCAATTATATTTTCAAACACCAAATTAAAATATTTGCCTGCTGTTTAAAACATATCTTTGTAATTACGAACTGTAAATAGAATTTTTTCTGGTCACTGTAAAACACGTTTAATATTCAAGGAAACCTTAAATTAGATCTTTACTCCGTTTCATTTAAATTAGAAAATTATTTATCAAAGGTACTATTTTCGAACATTCAGCGGATTGAAAACATCAACATCATTGATACGATGTTCTAAGATGTCTAAAGTAAATGTATTGAAAATATTTGAATTAATTGTTTTCAATTAACGTTATCTTCAATTTCCTGTAGTACTAAGCAAAAGGCACAGAATGATATACAGAAATAAACTTGGAAATTAAATGGAAGTGTAAAATAAGCCAAGCAGGTAGAAAACAGCTATTGCTTCTATTTCAAAGCTCCAAGCTATATAAACAGATGTTAGTACCTTTTGCTTTTCTTTTGACTTTTAAATTTATTGTCAGGTTTGTTTTACAATCGGCGTCAAGCATTTAATGGAGGGTTAAGTACAGCATTGCGAAATCTTTCAAGAAAAGCCAGATTATTTCGCATATTATAGGAAGCGGTAGAGGTTTTGTAGCAGGTGGCTTATTGCACTTTGAATGTAAGAAAATGAGGATTAACCTGAAAAAATGCGGGCTTTCATTTGCAAAGAGAAGTTTCTAAGAATATTAAGATCGGGCTGTTACTAATATAAATAACGCTCTCGTAAAACAGAAAAAATACCCACAACATCAGGAAACTAAACTTGCCATAGGCAATCCTGCCAAATCGTAGCGTAGGTAATCCTATGGCACAATTTGATTATTTCATTCGTATGCACCAAGATAAATTGAATTACAATGTAACTGTTGAAATACGTTCTAACCGCCAGAAGTTAAAGAGCTCTCGTTACAAGCAATTCAAAATGTTGCTATTGCCAATTGGAAAAAAAATTTACAAACGAAGAACGAAGGTTTGTACCATTTCTAATAATACTAATGATTCCAGTGAGAGTGGCAGTATATACAAGATGAGTCGGAAGGAACAGACCAAACTCTACACTGTTCGAAATTCTGTGTCAATTTTAACACTTTTTGACTGACACTTATCCTAGTCCGGAGAGGTCCACTGCATTTTCTTGTCGTTTTGTTCATATCATATTTCGTTAAAATTCGATTAGCAGTCATAGTAAACGTATCTTTTATGATGTTAAATTAACTAGTTAAATCGTAAAATTTAACTAAGGAAAACAATAAAAAATCTGTTGTGATGTTGAATTAAAAAATTAAAATATCAAATTTAACTAGTAATAACGGTAAATTTTGTATTCAATATCGTTGTTAAATTAACTAATTAGAACGTCAAATTTAAATTACGTCACTTTACTTAGTGAGACGCATCCAAATGAAACAATAATATTAATGTGCGACATATATTATCAAATGTTCAGAAATAACGGTTCAATACAAATAAAAGCAAAACAGCATAATGTATACTGTAAAGCAAATGTATGTAGACTATAATGCTATTATTTTCAAATTAAATTAAGTTAAATGCGGATAGGAATTTCTTCCTTTGGAATTTCTGATGTTGCCGTTATATCTTCCAAGAGTTTCTCGTTATTTGTGTTTTCTTGGGCGTTCCTTTCAAGGCAAAATTTTGTGTTAAGTACAGTAGTTACATTCAAATTTCGCTTTACTGTTCTTAATCTATTCGTTATAAAACCACTTCCATTTACTAGATTATAAAATGTTTAAAAAAAAAATATGAGAGAATATTGTAAAGAAATTAAGCTGAATGTGTTTCAGCGTTGGTCGAATCTTAATTTTTTATGGTTTTGGAAAAGATATGAGTAAGTAACTCACTGTTAAGTTTATTACTAATACTTTTCGAGATCGATTACTATTTATCATAATTAGGTACATAAATATCCGTGTCACCTGAGTGTCACTAGTGTTTTCTGTATTCATTGATGAGGTACCGCAAGATGGACTTGTATGTTACCGTTACCGTAGATAACAGCTTGACAACATTAAAAAAATATACAGGTTCAATCTTTATTTCATGCATCTGTATGTAACTCGTCTAGAAAAAAAATCCTATTCCTTGATAACAAATTGTTGCTTAGCTGAAATAAATGCTTATTAAATACTAAAATTTATGGATAGTATGTTCAAGTAGAGATGACATTTTTATGACATTTGATGCGACTGCCGATCTCATCAGCACTGTCAACAAATCCAAAATTACACGTCTCCTATGATATTAACAAATAAATTATTATCTAATTTACTAATGCAATCAAATTAATAAGAGGCGCTCTTACAAAGTTTTCAAAATTATCGTGTGTACTTCGCGATCTTTCATACATTATAAGTATGCATGAAAGATTAGTATTAAATATTTGTAAGTTGCTTACTAATTATTAAGAGGAATAATTTCTTATAGAATGTTATAAGTAGAGAGGACAAAAGCGAGTGAAATCATACTTATTTTACAGCGACTAGACAGACTCGTGTCTATTCGCCTCACGAGAATGGATACGTGTCGCCTACTGGTGTTCCCGAGAGTCGACAAAACACGAGTCTGTCTAGTTGCTGCGGAAAAGAGTATTATTTCACTCGCTTTTCTCCTCTCTAGTTATAAGGTAGTAAGGCATTAGTTACATTTTGTAAAAGTGGAGCAATCGTATGTAGATACACCCGTATTCGTAAAATGTATTTGTACTTATACAAGGTGGCGGACGGGAACGGGAAATTTTGAAATAACGTCATTTCCACGAATAAATTCATAAAACTAGTAATTTATTAACGAAAGTGCATGTATGCAGCATGCCATTTATGTTTTTACAAAACAAATGAAAATCAGATAAAAACATGAGCTTTCCTGCATTATTTTCATGTGTACAATACACATCAGGAGTTTGGTCCGTTCTTCTCGACTCACTCTGTATAGCGACACAGATTAGAAAGTAGTTATAAACTTTAATTCAATCAAATGTAATTATTATTTAGTTTTTCACAAATACATAGCCCATCGCCTGTTTTACGTACATACACACATATATGTACACATTTTGTTTCCAGTAAACAACCAATATATTACAAAATCTAATTGCATTTTCAGCAATAAAACAAGCAACTTCCTTCTATTAATAACTCCGCGAATTAAACACAATTAAATAATCTAGAATTCTCAATTTATAGTTTCATTTGTTCATTAAAATCCTAGCTTTCTTTATATTTTTTCTTTAAAATTAGTTAATCCTGTGTAAACAAAACCAAATATTGTTAGCAGACGCCTTTACGTCTTAACAAACGAGGACAAAAATAGTACTGACTGATACGGGTCTTTCATCCCCTACCGTATACACACACCAAAACTGATCGACAGCACGTTGATACCGTCGATAGTGGGAATCATCGTTCCTCAACCTATTAATGGGATAACCAATATTAAGATCCATCATGTTTTTCTTTTTCTATAACGGTACCAAACTGATTTTGTCTTTATAGAGAAAGTACCAATATGGTCACGGATTCTGAGAACTACACGGCGGGGTGGAACTACGACTTCTCACTCTCTCCAGCGTACTCCTGGCTAGCTTATGAAGATATTCACATAAAAATGGTATTGGAGGTCTTGACGAAGTTTGAAATTCCCGGCATTCCAGAGTGCATGGTTAATAAGCCTCAGTATCTAATTCTGCAAGACCTATAACAAGGCAGCTTAAGTTACTATGGGCCTCAAGAATATTTTTATAAATAAGAAATTTCGTTTTTGGTTCGATCAAGGAGTTACAGACAAAAAGACCAATATGAGTTTTCGACGTAAGACGTAAGTCTGTAGTGACACCCGAATATCTCACCAAAGAGTTTCATGGAATCTCCATACCCTCATTCTCGATCCCCTCCAATGGGGGCCCTTCCATCAATCTCATTACTGCATTTTTGCAAATATTTACTTCTTATACTTACTACTACCCAGAAGGCTCTCAAGCGTCTGCTAGAAACGCTTCATCATCAGCTCTTCGCTTCTAAACGATGAGTAGATTGCCATATCATCGATGTATGTACATAAACAATTGCATCGATAGGTCTCAGAGAATATCAAAATCATTAGCATCGATTTGTTTCAAATTAATTGACATTTTCTCCTCTAACTAATAATTTCGCGGATTGACCAAATTCCATAGCGAGGGAGGCAAAAATAGTTAACACGGCTGAACATGCAGCTACTGTCCGCGAAAGTGTTAAATTTTGATCAATGCATTTCATATTTCGTATAACGCAGGATGAAAACGATATTTACAAAAGAAAGGACAAAATAATACAAACACATTAATTATGGTTTCGTTTAATAGATTTAATTGAATTGTTTTTCGAAGCTGAAGTAGTTATAAAACGAACAATAAAGGCTAGGCTTCATTCCACAAAAGTTGGTACTTTAGTGACACTTGCATAGCAATTCATATTAATTGAACAGACGTGAACGATGCTGGCAAATATGCAAATGCGGCCAAGAAATCCAAAGTATTTTGTTGTATTCACTTAGTTTAATATAAAACTATGTATATATTTGTAAATAACATAATGCAAACGTGATGCGATACTTTCACAGCACGTGCGATGCTTTCGCCAAATAAACTTAAATTTTCAAACGACTTTTGGCAAAGGGAAATCTATCATTCGGCCATGCAATTATACAAGTTTATTTTTATTTAGTTTGCCAAAACGAATCAACATACAGTACAGCTCCGTCTGTATTTCGAGCACCAACTTCTCTAAGGAAACCACCCACTCATCTAGAACTTGATGTACGCATAAACAAGTCTCAAACGCTTGTAATACGAAACTAATACGTCTGACTGTCGTCAATAGGTATAAAGCATGAATGGACGTTTTCATTTTATTTTTAAATCTAAATCAATGTTTATATTGTAGCTACATATTCCAGAATCAGAGATCAAATTATGCGTGACGTTCAATCAGGGAATACTAATAAAAACAAATATTAACGACAACTATTTTTTTTTGTAGTACACGGCTTAATTAAATAAATTTAAAAGCAACTATACAGTAATGCCCATGTGCTATTTAAAATGGAAATAAAAGGTACAAGTTATACTTGAAATTTTATCTATACATTCCACTGTTTCTAAACAAGATACATATGTATCTAATCAAATAAGTATTTATGTAAACATGTATGTAGCATTCAAATAAAATATTAAACATATTGAAAACAATGTTATTGATTGATTGACGTCGTTTTCTTTGTCGAAAAATGTCTTTTAACAGATTTCAATTTAACTAAATCTTGATGCTCTTCTTCATCAATCGTCTTCTTCAAATCATCAAGAGCCTGTTTATATTGTTCGCCCAAAGATTCGAGATCTTCTTCTGGGATGTTAATCTAAACAAATGTAACGATTAATTATTGTGTCAATATTCCCTTGTAGCTTATTACCTCCTCCATACTTTTCTTATCTGCCTGCTCTAAAAGACTTTGGAACTTGTTTACTTGTGATTTATGCAGCAACGTGACTGCTAAACCTTGTTCTCCTGCTCTAGCTGTTCGACCAGCTCTGTGAATGTAAGTTTTCAAATATTTAGGAGCTGAATAAGAAATCACGCATTGTACTCCTGGTAAATCTATACCTCTCGCTAAGGCATCGGTACAAACTAAACTAAAACGCAATAAAGTGTGGCAGTTGTTAATTGCTACATATTGGAATTTAAAAATTACATGTCAATTTGTCCAGAAGAAAAATCTTCAATTAACTTATTCCTATTCTTGACATCTAAATTGGAGGAAACTTCTTCAATTTTTGTATTTTCTTTAAAGAGCAACTTCAATAATATAGTCAATCTGTGCGTACTTTCGATGGAGTGCGTAAAGACCATGGTTTTCGTAAGTTTCTCCACTCTTATAAATTCATATAAAACTAGAGGTTTTAAATCAACAGAACAAATAATATATTTTTCTGATAGTTCCTTTGGAGTTGTATATTTTCCTATAAACGAATCTGCCTTGGCTGTATTGGCTATGTTCTCTACAGAATTATCTACTTCAGCCACCGAAGTAAAAAGCTTAGGTTGGAACAAACATAATTTTTGTAATTTTTCGGGATCTTGAGAGAGAGTAGCGGAAAATAGTAATTTCTGCGTGGACTTCTGTTTTTTTAGTGTATGTAAATTCAACGTTTTTGCAGAATGAAATGTTGAATCTGAAATCAGTTATAAAAATGGCATTAATAGGCGTTATTGCAAACAACCCAACATCCAGTAACATTATCAAGAATACTGCACATGATGAAAAGCCACTTAGTAAAGGGCAAAATCAAAATAACTATATATATAGAAAAAAAAACGAAGTTATAATGATTTTACTTGCAAGAAAAACTATCCAGGTATCAAAAGTAAAAAGGAAAAGTAACTTGGTAAGGATACAGGGTATCTTCAGATATATCAGGAAAATTTTTCTTATCGGCAGAAGTTCTCTTTGAAAGGGTAAACTAACCCTCCGAAAATTGATTAGCTTTTTCTTTAGATTTAATTCTCGAAGGGTAAGGTAAACGTTAGAGGTTAGTTACTTGCTATCGGCAATTCCTTCATGAAACTGTACTGCGGAATATAAAGAATGGGCCAAATTCAATACTTTTAATAGTAAGATTTTTAGTTCTCCAAATCCGCGGCAAAAAAGGAGTGCACTTTCTTTGTCCGATAGGGTTTCATTTCATGCTTTTTTAAAATGCGCCTTGCTGATCTTGCTAAATTGTTTGTGCCATCTGGCGAATGGAATGTGTTGGATCATTTAACAGTTTCTCCTAAAACAGCAATTTCCTCTATTTTTTTTTTTGTCTCTATTTTGAACCACATAATTCTTAGATCGCGGCTTTTGAAAGGATCCAAAATTTACTAAAATTTTCTTTAACCTTGAAAGAAGGTCTCTGGCATGATTCACATGCTGAGTTACCGTGATCAACTGCTTCCCGCTCAGTTAGCTTCGCCTCTGCCATTCTAACTGTTGCCTATCACTCTCCTGAAGAACTCCTATACAATTGTGGACGAAATGTCGAGTTTTTATTTTAACAATGACATGACACAGTTCAAACCCGGTACACGTTATCTTTGAACGGTTGTCTTTCAGGATATCGCTCATGGTAAATCTTACATGCAATTTCCTTATTTTCAACTGCTTCTACAAAACACCCTAACATGTCGTATTTTTCATAGTTTTCATCCATCGTACAAGTATTGCGTTTAAATACAATACTCTGTATATTCCGCACCGTGCCATGAAAGACAAGTAACTCATCGTTTGAAAATTATATCGAAAAAAATTCAAATTATTCAATTTTCAGAGAAGTGCCTCACTCCCTCAAAAAGAATTTCCGCCAATAAGAAAAAGTTCCTTGCATATATGAACCTACTCAACATCCTTAACAAGTTTCATCCGATTCTGAATTTGATATCTGAAGAGCTTTCTTTGTTAGCGATCCCTCTTGAAAAGTGTAATTTCTTGACTAGCAAACTATTCATTATAAAATGTAAGTAACAAACAGAATAGTGGGTTCCTAGAATTTTGTTCAAGTACTTTTAACAATAAATTAAACAAAAAATATACATGATTACAATGTTCGATCATCAGAATCATTTTCGTTAAGTTATTCTTCTGACAACTCCTAAGCCTCTAGTGAATGCTCCACAGGTAGGAGCATCACTACACATTCTTCAGAAAATCGTCTTTTGAAAGGTCTTAAGCTAGATAACAAATAGCATAAAATAGCAATCTATTTATAATCCATGTTGTACACCTCCCTGCTAAACTTCCAAGCTATATCGCTTATTTATTAAGTAAACTTTATTCACTAAGTATTATTTTTGCTCCATTACTTGCTGAAAAAAAAATCAATCCTGACATCACGCATAGCTTGCCATTCTCAGCCATTCCTTAACATATATTAACAACAGCATATATATCCATTATGTATAGAACAGTCTATATATAATTGGGAAAAATTGCCAATGGGTATTGCATTTTTTTGACCATTAAATGTATTTTTTCTTAGATTATAATATTACATAAAGATACAATACCTTCATTGCTTATATGCCTTTCCAAATGATATAACCAATCATGTTGTACACTATCAAGCACTCTGTCTGCTTCATCAATAATTAAAAACTCCAAACTTGTTAAGTCGAAACCCTCAGTTGATTTCAAATGATCAACTAACCGACCAGCTGTACATACTAGAATATCCACTTTACTTATATATCCAAATGCATCATCTACAACACCAAATTAATAGTCCCCCAATGAATAATTCTCACAATAAACCATTTACTTTTAGTTAGTAGCTGTTTTTGTTCATTTTCAAATGAATTCTTCCCTGTTATTAAACAAACATCCAACGAAGTATGTTGTGTATATTTTTTAAAGGTTTTAAAAACTTGAAGCGCTAAGTCCTGAGTTGGTAATATAACTAATGCACGAATTTTCTTTACCCTGTGAGGTATTAAGGCCTGTATAACTGGTAATACAAAAGCTAAAGTTTTACCACTTCCTGTTGGCGCTGATACACAAACATCTCTAGGAAAAACAACATTGGAATGTTGATTCGATTGTATCAGCCATGGAATAACTTGTGCTTGAACAGGAAATAAATATTTGATTCCGTTCTTCTTTAACATTTTTCTCAATTTTCTATCTAGTTCTTTTATAGATGAAACTTTCACTTCTAGCTTTTGTAAATTTGAAGAAATTATTGTAGGGTTGGCTAACCATTTCGGTAGCACTCTTTTTACCTAAATAATAAAATAGGAATTATGTAATAAAATGTAAAAATATAGGAACTCACTTTAGCTTTTTTATTAAAATGCTCGACACCTAGTATCGTAAAACCTTCAACTGTAGATTGATCAATTTTTATTCTTTTTTTCGCATTAGTACTCTCTTCATTTTCTTCATTAGTAGTTGGTTCACATAAATTTCTATCTATATGACTATCAGAATTTTTAAATTCTTCTACTTCTATTTGCCGTTTTAAATTTCTTTTTTCTTGTCTTTCTTGCTTTACAGTAACAATAAGATTTCTCTTTTTCTTTTTCCTAGCAGCACGTAATTCTTTGTTTCTTTCAACCCGTTTAAGCAGTTTTTCCAAATTCTGCTGTTCGTTGATAGTTGCAGTTTCATCGTGTCTAGAAAAGTGATATTTTATCTGCAAATTACTGCAATAACTAATATCATTTTATGTCTACAATTATACCTGTTTATAACAAATAAATCCATGATTGGGAATATCAAGATTTAAACGGTAAGGTTATCTCAAATTGCCATGCTTTAATCACAGAATACCTGTCATAGTGCAATGTGTCTGAGTATTCTGTACTTTAGTGACTTACTATTGGTTCAGTGTATTGCTCCGGAACTGCTCTATAACTGCTATTTAACTGTACAAATCACTCCTATACGGGCTCCTCTTCGCCACTGCTCCAACAGCCATTCGATGGCGGCGATAAGATCCCGCATGTGCAACTAGTTAGTTGCATCACTGACCATTTTTTTTTTTATTTTGACGTCCTTGCGAGTTACAACGGAACAGTTCCGGAATAGCTCTTCCAGATAAATCTAAAATCACTTTTTTCTACCACTTTCTGTCTGTCAAAACTTAAGAAAAGCTAAAAACCAGTTGAAAGGTATTTTTGCTGAAGCGTCATCTAATATTAAATTCTGTAGGCTTATTACTTATTACTAACTGTGAGCATTTAGTTTTCCGGCAAGATAACAGAGCCCGCAACGATAGTAAATGGGGCGTATTCAAGAGTCCCCATCTCCTGAATTTGAAGTATACACTACTATGCTTAAAATGAGTTAAAAAAGAAACTTACTCTGAAAGGCCAAAACAATACAGTAAAATGTTCTTTCTCATAGGCTTAGGTTTGGGAGATCCAAAAGATATAACAGTTAAAGGTTTAGAAATAATTAAGAAATGCAATAGAGTCTATTTAGAATCATATACTTCAATACTACCATGTGGAACAGAAGCTCTTGTAAGTTTGTTGCAAATGTATTCAGTTACCTACTTCAATGTATAGCTTTAGGAGGAGTTTTATGGGAAAAAATTGATTATTGCTGACAGAGAGGTTATTGAACAAGATGTTGATGAAATATTTTATGAAGCCAACAAATTAGATATCGCTTTATTGGTTGTTGGTGATCCATTTGGAGCGACAACTCATACAGATTTAATATTACGTGCTAAGGAAAGGGGTATAAAAGTTCAAATAGTTCATAACGCTTCTATCTTAAATGCTGTGGGATGTTGTGGTTTACAGTTATATAGTTTTGGCGAAACAGTTTCAATTCCATATTGGACTGATACATGGCAACCTGATAGTTTTTTCGATAAAATAGTTGCCAACCATCAACGTGGGCTACATACACTTTGCCTATTAGGTAAATTTTTTGTAGCCATTAATATTATCAAGTAATTCTAGATTTTTTGTAGATATAAAAGTAAAAGAGCCAACACTAGAAAGTTTAACAAAAAAGAAGAAGGAATATATGCCAGCAAAGTTCATGAGTGTTAGTGAAGCTTCACAACAGCTACTACAAATTGTTGAAAGAAATCCAGATACATGTAAAGCTTATTTAATTTGGGTCAAAATAATTTCTAAAGATGACAATTTTGCAGGTATAACAAAAAATTGCTTATGTGTTGGAATAGCAAGAGTTGGTTCTGATACCCAACAAATTATTGCAGGCTCACTGAGTGAAATGGTTGAATATGATTTAGGCAAACCTTTACATTCATTAGTTATAGCAGGACCAAATTTACATCCGTTGGAAGTAGAATATTTAGAGCAATTTAAAATTTAAAACTTCTATAATTTTATATGCTCTGTTTCTTAATAAATGCTTTTAAGTAATCCCTCGTTGTTTTCTGAGTTATGTATTGTGTATGACATTTTTTTTTTACGTACGATATGGCTGCAGATCTGTAGAACACATTAAAACATTTGTAACCAAAGAATATTTATTACAACTTATCTATACTAAGTGATGAACCAACACGAGCATATAGGCTTGTATCCACAATTCAATATTTTTAAAATAAAGCTTTCTCATTAACCAACCATGCATGTGATCAACTACTAAGGATATATACATACGTAAGAATTTTATGGCTGGAATCGAATTATCTGCAAACGATTATTGAATAACGTTCGACAGCGTAGACATCTACATTTTGATTCGTCCAACATGTAAGTCGTACGTACAACACGAAATATATCTTTCTCTGTAAATTATGTCTTCCCTCTAATGCTTTAATTTCTAGTTTTCAAGTTGTTACAATTCACTGTTGGTCACACAATGTTACATTAGCATAAGCTTAGAAAAGTTTTACATTTGTACTTACAATGTTTTATTATTAATTAAATTAATAGATATGTAGATTTGAATCCAATCAAAATAACAAAAAAAATGTTTATTTACATTTTGACTTTTTGCGAAAAAATAGGGAATAGCGTTTCTTTAAAATAAATGTTGAAGCCTGAGAGCGCATGAAATATTAGGTAGACCTGACTGATCCTAAATCCGTGCCCAGATACGAATTGCATAATCGGCTGATTTTTTATCGGTCTAATTAAAATGTGTAGCTGCTACTGCATTGATCATCTCTACAAATTAATATAGCAAGTTGTTTAGCAAGATAAGTTGCTTATTAATCCATCTGCACTAATCCAGAGATGATTTTTTAATGAAAAGATTTCATTCAACAGTAGAGATGAAGAGCAAGTATTGAGAAAAAGATATGTAAGATACTAACTACAATGTTGTTAATTACTTTAAAATAAAAGATGTGCTTCTGAAAAGCATTCAAGATACTGAACCATAAACCATTTCTAAAGACTCTTTTTTGAATATTAATTACACGATAACACCTGAAAGAAATTTCTATTATTTATTTCTATTTTTTGTCTTTTTGTTAATTAATTAGTAGTTCCCAGTATCAAATGTGCAAAATGATTTTTTAGATTAAAAGACATCGGTTAATTTATATTTGTAAACATTGACCTATGTTGCGTAAAGAAGTTTCCAAGTTAATTTTCTTCGTCTTTGAATTTACGATTCGTACAATTATTAGTTACCTTTAGCAACTTTCGGTATACGCGCAGAAAAACCAAATTAAATTTGGTTTAGAAATGTTAAAAATTCTGGGAAAATAACATAATAAGTGTTTTTTTTTTTATTTAAAAAATAGAAAAAAAAGGAGGATAATTTAGATCTAACTAAAATTAACAATGAAGTATATTCAGACATATGGATTTGCTCAGATATTTTTCAACATTAATCTTTCTTACATATTATGTGATAATTCATGGAAGTTTAATCTTTATTTGGCTATATCCTTTTATTCATATTGCTATTAATAATAACTTTGGCAATATATTTTTTAATACGCAAGAAAATATAATAAAAAAAAGATTTCATTCAAAATTTGAAATTAATTTTACTTATGGCGTTTATTATTTAATATCTCAATTAGTGGATCTAGGAAAAATTATAATTAGAGCTCCCCAAAGTGCGTGGCAAGTCAGAAGGCGTACCGCCGGGCGTGGCCGGGGGGATATGTAATGTAATATATAAGCAAATAACTCGCATCGCATTTCGGTAGTTTATTACCGTATGCGATCGGGTTGTGACGGTATGGCGGACGCGCGTAGTAAGAAACGCCCACAGGCCGACAAAGTGAAAAAGTTCTGTGGAGAATTTCCTGACTTAATATATAATGGAAGTAAGATTATATGTAAAATTTGTAATATACCTCTGATGTGCAATGATAAATATGGCTGTAGAAGACATGTAAATAGTCAGCAACACAAAAATAAAAAACTGGGTGTATCACCGACTGAGGCAACTCAATTTATAATTGATTTATTTTATATGCTGACTGCGTGTAATTTACCGTTTTCCTTACTCAGGAAGAAACCATTCCGTGAATTTTGGAATAAATATAATCCAGACTTTGAGTTACCGTCGGAAACAAGCTTAAGGAGATGTGTGCCAAGTGTACGTACCGAAATTGAAAACAGGATCAGATCTGCAATAAAAAATAAACTACTGTGGTTATGTATTGACGAAACGACAGACCGTAAAAAACATTCTATTTTGAATGTGATTGTACGTATACTGGAACCTCGTCAACCTACAAAGGGAATTTTATTGGCTAGTAAAAGACTAAAATCGTGTACTGCCGACGCTATCGAGAGCGTAGTCGTTGATACTTTACAAACATTTGAAATTGCCACTACTCAAGTATTAATTTTCATGACCGATGGTGCCGCGACAATGCGTTGTGTAGGTCGTTCTCTTCAAGAACATTATGGGATGATGTTACATATTACTTGTAAACTTCATGCTCTGCATATTGCGGCTGAAACTATTCGTGCAAATTTCCCTGAGGTAAATGCATCAATAACAAATACGAAACGAGTGCTTCTCAAATCTCCCAAACGTACCAGTGAATTTCATAAACAGTGTCCCGGTATTCCCGAACCACCAGAGCCGATTCTTACGCGTTGGGGGACATGGCTGAAGGCAGCGTTTTATTATTTTAAATACTTCCGGTAAATAAAATCAGTCGTCTTACAATTCAATCCCAACGAATCTGCGGCTATTAAGGAAAGCCAGGATAAATTCCAAGATATTTCCGTTGAAGCAGATTTACAAACCGTTCACAACAATTATAGAGAAGTACTTGAGGCAATAAATAAATTACAAAATAGTGCACTGTCCCTGACGGAGTCAGTACAAATATTAGATGACGTTAATACACTCCTACACTGTATAAATAACAAAAAAAATGATATCGTTACAAGAAATTTTGAAAGTGTTATGAAGAAAGATACAAATTTTAGCAGGTTAAGACAAGGTTGGGAAGGTAACTCTACTGATCCGGTGACTAAATTCAAAGATTATTTTAATTACGCGTGTATTACATCATTAGACGTCGAGCGTTCATTTTCAAGATATAAAAACATTTTTTCAGAACGACGAACATCCTTGAAAGAAACGACCGTGGAAACATTCCTAATGCTTCAGATGTTTGAGAAATCGGATTGCGCTTACGGTAACAGTTTTAATGTGCCTACCTCCTCGTGTGCTGACTAATACTATTTTCCTTGTGCATTAACACCCACTATATTGGATACGGCTAATTACAAAAGTAAGCGTTTTAAAATTCTTTATTTCTTTTGTTTTTATGTACTTTACTTATGTTCCTTATCGACGCCTATGGTGCGCCACGCAGTTGGGGAGCTCTAATTATAATTAATTCCATATAAATAATCATGGGCGTACCTCGAATTTGCCCAAGAGGGAGGGGGGAGGGAGGTAATTAGCATTAACGTATTGGACACCTTTGTATGACCGGTATTATTACGTATGCAAATAATAATCCCAACTTTTTTTAAATAGGCATGCCTAAAAATTGTCTTGCGCAAATTAAATCGGGAGGTAGAACGCAATGTTGCAATATCTATTTTGCTTGTATAAAGGTAAAACCAAAACTACAAATTAGTCGGCCTTCCACCTTTAAGCATACGTTTTGCAATTAAATAATTAAGAATAATTGCTGGATGTATTGTTTTATTTTCTACGAATTAAATTTTTATAAAAAAGGGAACAATGATTGCGTAGTCTCTTAATATCTCTAAATTTAGAGATACAACGTGTAATCCTGAAGTAATTTCCCATTCATAAAACAAATTTAATATTTTGTAGCATTTAAGCTTATTTACTTAATTAAATAACAGAAAAGTAACAAAGCTAATGTTAACAAATTTAAACAAAGCGCTAGTAAACGTATTAATTGTTTACAATAGTGAACATAGCCGAACATCGTTTAATTCCATTCGGCAGTTCGGCAAGATGTGACAGAAATTTGGAGGAAAGAAAAATAGAAAACTGTCAAATTGTGTTAATAAAAGTAGAGTTATAAGTAAGAAGTATGAATTAAGAAGTTATTATCGTCATTATCGTAACAAGTTAGTAGTGAACTTGACCTTCAGTACATATGTGTTTTAAAAAGAAAGTGTAATTTCCAATGTTAGAGAAAATTTGCGCCTGTATTGATTCGCATGCATATTTAATATTGTTTTTGTTACTTTAAATATTGTTCACATGATCACTATGTCAGTCAGCCAAGTAACTCCCGCGAATAAGGTTCAAAAGGGAAAGAGGAACTCAATGAATCGACCACAAAGTACTGTTGACGGAGATCTTTATATTGGTTTTCGAAATGACATTGACAACGAATCCCCAGCTTATAGAATAAGGCTTCATGGTTTATTCAAACAGATTGAAAAAGAATTTGACTTGTTATATCAGGAAAATCAAAATTGTAAGATATATTTTGTCTATGTATCTTGTAATATTAAATTTATATTTATTTTTTTCAGTGCAAGATAAAATTGATTTGCTAAATGAAAAAATCGAAACTATTGACAAACAATCGTTAGATTGCATTGACTTTGATAATAATTATTCCAAAGTTATCAGCAAGAAATGTAAGTGCATTCAATATTTTGATATTTGATAGTTGATTATTAATTTAATTTTTTTATTAGTAAGTTCAACATCATCGCAAAAGTTAAAAACTGCTCATAAACTGAAGGCGCAAACTAGTAAGATAGTCTCTAGTTTTAAAGCACCACAATTTAATTGTACATTGGTAAAAGAATATATCGGACATAAAGATGGAGTTTGGGAAATATCAGTAGCTCGACCTGGACAACCTCTTATAGGAACTGCTTCTGCAGGTATGCGTATTGCTAACATTGAATAATAAACATTGAATATTAAATCATTTACGTAAAATATTATGTTTTATGCAATAGGTTAGTTTTGAAAGTTCATCATCCTTGACCTATGCTGAGTAGCATTGGCACGATATGGATTTGTTTAATATTCATAATATTGATTTGGTAATTTCAAAATACACGTCGTTTGAATCCACATATTTTTATAGATATGAAAATCTGACATGCATACTCGTTCCTTTAATTTACATTTTTAAATTGCCAAGATTTTCCAAATAAATGTATTGGTACTGGTTTGGGCTTTAAATTGGAATTTCAGAAAATGTACGACTTAGCTACATGCGCGAAATGTTTTCTAAATTGTATATACATGTGTTTGTGAAAATAGAAATTACACAAGGTCAGAATCATAAAAGTTACCAAATTAGAGTAGCTCTGTTTTAAATGAGGGATAAATAATTATGTTATTGCACACAACAAAGTCTACAGAGTTGAGATGAAATTTAATTTTTGTTTTTTTGCATGCAATCTTCTTGAAGCAATACTTTTAACATCTGGCATACAACATATTCTAATATTCTTTTTGGAATTTAATTAAATAATTATAATATAATTTAATGCCTTAATCTTGTTTTTATTTTCTCAGAAAATTTCACTCTTGTTAATTTGTTTTCAGATCCCCAAAAACACAGATTACTTTTTAATTAACTCGAACGGTTCTCGAGATCATATCATTGTATTGCTAGAAAATATTCGAATTGGGCTCAAGTTTTATTTAATAAATTTAATAAATTGTAAAATTAGATAAAATTCTCAAAGAGCTAAACTATTAATTTTCTATTCAAATAATGCTCCTTCTTTTTCTGCACAGATTTCAATGCGAGCTCTAAATCCTTTGAAGCTGCGTCTTATTTCTAAGATTGATAAGGACGGGACTGCATTTTGTATCCTATTTTTTAATTGTTCCACATCATGGTCTAGTAGCTCACTGTACACAATTTGTTTTAAACAACCCCACAGATGAAAGTCCATTATTGTAAGATCAGGACTTCTCAGTGGCCATAAAATGCTACCATCTCCCTATTCAGTTATCATGAAACTCTGTATTGAGCCAGTGGCGACACTGACGGCATAATGAACAGGGCACCTATCGTGCTGGAAAAACATTTCCATTCGGGAGTTTAACAGTAATTCATCTAGTTTATCAGCTAAAAAATTTTGCAACATTTCCAAATATAAATGACGGTTTAAATTTTGATAAAAAAAATATGGGCGAATAATGCCATAGTGCGAAACCGCACACCACATTAACTTTTTAAATATCTTCTGCGACAAGAAATCCTGAAGTTTGGATTCGTCTCACTCCAGTACCGGCTATGCTGAGATGAAACGACTCCGTTAGTTGAAAAGGTTGATTTATCGGAGAACATAATTCGTTTATGAAAATTTGAATCTCCCAAAGACTCTGTAGGCCATTTCCAAATAAAAATACAGACATTTGGCTTCATTGCCATTTTCTAAAGTTTGCCTAAATCGCGGTTTAAATGGTAAAATTTTGTTCTCCTTGAAGATTCTTTGTGAATGAGATTTACTCATCCTAGTTCGTATCGCCCTCCTTCTTGAAGACAACCTTGGGAGCTTCTCTTGCGGAGTGAACGGCAAGAATTGAAGCAGCATCGTCTTCATTGGACAACTTCTTTGACTTCTTAATGTTTAAAACCCGGCCTGTTTTAAGGAACTTGGTCACCAAGTTTTTTGTGCCGGAATTTGAAATGGTAACTTCCGGGTATTTTTGGTTGAATTTTCTGATAACAACTCTGTAGCACTCTTCCCCAGTTCCGTAACATTGAATTAGATAAATTCTTTGTTGTAAGGTCAACATTATAGCATAAATACTGTTCAAATTAGCGAAGATTTAATTTGCAGTTCTACTAATTTATTAGATTTGCTGTCAGTGGTATTTTTCAATGAAATCCGCTTACTAGAGTTACTTCTAAAAATTACGAAGAAAAATCCTGTCAAATTTTTAGTTAAATAAAAAGTAATTTGTGTTTTGGGGGTTTGAAAACAAGCAGGGCTAATCAACGAGAGTCAAATTTTCTGAGAAAGCAAAATAAAAACAAATTTTCTTCTTATAAAGTCGATCCGGAGACATACTGCATCTATTTTGAAAATGCAAAGATTATAGTGATCTTTAATAAACATTTTACGTATAACTTTTAACTGATGTTCGCAAATTCGATGCCAAACCATGGGCGTGTATAGCGAGTGATTTGCCGGGCGAATAAATAGTTATTTACGAACCGAATACTTAACAACATTTGAGAAATGAGCGGCTAGTTTGCCTGCAAATTCGAGAAAAGTGGCACGCACGAAGTTTGTGTAATATTTGTTATACGAATAATAAGTACTTTTAATGAGAAAATAAATATGCAGTTATATTAGATTAGCACTGGTTCGTGATCAACGTTGTAAAAGAGGGGAACTGCAACTTCATACTTTGTGTTTCTAAATAAAAATTGCAAATTATAACTGATAAGGTAACACAAACGAAACATAGAATTCGCTTAAAAAAGAAAAAACATTTTTTTTCAATTTCTCCCCAGTCAAACTTACTGAATGTAGCCGCTAGTCCACTAAAATGGCTATTTTGAGTTGAATTTCTTATAAACATATAATACAACATTTTAGATCGCAAATTCTTTACGATTTGCGAATTTTGAATTTGTTGATGTATTTGATAGTTGTAATCTGAGGCTGTTTGACACAATAAGTGCGTTTAAGAAACAATTTTCGAGATTTTTGATTGATGTCGACGGCAGACCTTTTGTACATCGACATTGAATTACACTATTCCCATGTTTTATTTTTAGATAATCAATATCTTCTGTAAGGCATTTTCTGGGCAGCGGCATCACCCTAACGTTTATTTCGATTTTTGACTCGGAATAGCCGTAACCTCTTAAAGTATTAACAATTTATTTCGAAACATCCGGTATAGGAAGTAGCAATAAGGCAGCATATGGAAAAATAAAACTGTTTGGCAATTAATTGTCTCAGGCAATTTTTTTTTTTCATTTTTTTAAATAACGTAATTATACACTGCTTGCTTTATTTCCATAAGAGTTGGCATAACTTATAGCATTACTCTTTTTTACATCTGACTACTTTATTACATCTGACGCAGAATTGAACTATTGATAGTACCAGAAATTAGTACACAAAAAAAATGAAAATCAACGTGTATTTTCTAATAATACCAGCTTCTGCCTTATGACTGCTTTAGAAAAGTGGAAGGCAAAATATCTCTAACAGCTAAACGGTAGCCCCTTTATTAATCTAAGAATTCGATTCGAAGTATCTATGTTAGAACATGGGCGTGTATTCCCGACATTGGATTAACGTGATTTACGGTCTAGCGCAAAGATACCAATATTATGTTGCTGTACGTAGAGGAGAACTAACTTCGAAGTTTTAACACAGCAATGATTCTAAACACGCAACTGGCGCACTAAAGTATTAGCTTGTAACGTGTAATTACAGTTTGGTTTGGCCTTTGTCCAACCTAGATTTAAAATCAATGGAATGATGCGATGCAGGTTGTACAATAAGAATAAATTCGGTTGATTTGGTTCAAAAAGTGGTTACGGAGGACAGCTAGAATATTCGACTAAATACGAAAGTTTAGCTACAACTAACTTGATATGTGCTACAGTATTATTTTCGTTTCTATTACATCATTCCGAGAGTCAAGCCGATATTGTTAACAATAAGTGAAGTACGTGAAAAGCTGAAACTAACTAGAGAGCATACTTGAATCGTAATTTAGTTTGATTTCATAGGTCGAACATAAGTACTTCTTTGATAAAGAGAGGTCGGACCTGTGAGGCGAGTGGGCCAAATTCAATACTTTTAATAGGAAACTTGTACTTCTAAAGGAATTAGACAAAAACTGACCCCAGCTCCTGGCGCTCGATTTTAAAGAGTAATCAGTTAACGGTACTAATTTGATTAGCCGTTAAAAAATTTATTTGAGGTTCGACAAAACACAAGTTATTACAAAATATACTGAGTATAACTAACAAAGAGTAGACACTTGACAGTTGTAGACACTTATGATGTTACGTTGGTACAATATCTATCGATGCTAAGTTAATACTAAGTCTAACATTATTTCCGTAGTCTTTTATATGAATCGAGATTGTTTACTTCAAATATTCTTTATCTTTTGCAAGACGTTTCTATTGTTGCAGAAATAATGCAAGACGTTTATCGCTAATGCAGAATAAATGCAAGGCGTATATCATAAGCAGTTATTACTTATCAGCGGATATAACTAATCGATTGGTGAAATCTCTATTTTTATATCTTCCTTAATATAAGAGATACAGAGCGTTTTTTTTTAATGTGCAATTTTTAAAAACCCTTGTAACTTTTTTATTCGTGAAAATACTTGATTTATATACAAACTATATTAGGGCGCTTTTTGACGCAGAATTCTATGCTCTAATTTTTTTGTTTTTTAAAACTCATATTTTTTGAGATATTACCAAGACTCGTGTTTTTTTATATGGAACAATCTGTATATTTTTACACCTTTGAAAAGCATATAAAATTACCTTTAGAATGATAAAACACACTTGATATTTTATTTAAACAGTTTTTAAATTATTTGTTTTTCTTTCTTTCACATTATTTTAAGATGGCTATGGATGGTGATAAATAAGCAAATGAAAGATTTCGACAAGGTATAGAAAAATTGTTTTAGTATTAAATGTTATAAATAACAATTCAAACAAACTAAACTAAGGAAACCATTAATAAATAGCGTTACTGATAAGGAATTAATAGGGTTTATTCGGTGAAAATTTATGATGTATTGAAAATTTGAAACTAATCATGGCTAGAACTAAAATAAGTTGGTTGGTTTAAACGAAATATTTATAGAATATACCTTTATTACTAAAAAATGCATAAACATGATGCATTATAGCAAGTGTTCGAATTGTCCGCCGTTCTGTTGTAAACATAATCGACACCGGTTTCTTACAGTCTGAGCCGAATTTATCAACTCGTGCTGGTTGAGGTTAGAGAGACTGCTAATATGGTAAGCATCTCAATTAAATGTGTGCAAAACATACTTGACGAAGAATTGAATATGGGAAAGCTATAGAAGCTGCATCTGCTGACTATTAAAATGAAATCACGCGTTGATTTGAAAGCAATGTTCGCAGATGTTTAAGTGCGATACACGTGACTTTGGTAACTAGTTGGGATTTCACATTTGTTACTAGTCCGCTGTTCGAACCTTGCAAACAAATTCTGAGAACTGTAAATTCGCTGTTAAAAACCTCACAAATTTCCAAATTCCGTTCCGAACAATTCTAACAGTTCTCGTGCAGATATGTGAAATCCTCACCAAATTCATTCATGCATTCATTATTTTACGACAAAGAAGGTGTATGTACTACAAATTGAACACATCAGAAAATGACTAGAAGCAATAACCAAAAATATAAGATGCTAAGATAGCTTTACTCTCTCATGGTATTGGTGAAATAATTCACGGCGAACGCAACAAAAGGAGAAAAAAAAGTACACTAGCATGCGGACATGTTTCTGCGACATGCGACGTCATCAGCGCGGCTTCGAGCGTACCTTCATCTCTACCTTTTGCCGCTGTTGCGGCAGAAACATGTCCGCGTGCTAGTGTACTTTTTTCTCTCTTTTTGTTGCGTTCGCTGTGAATTATTCCATCAATACCTTGAGAGAGCTAAGCTATCTTAGCATTATATATTTTTGATTAAAGAAGGTGTACTGTTGATAATCCTCTATCATAAACTCGACCGAACTTAAGTTCTATGCGAGAATTCTAATTGATAGACATGCGCAGTATCACTGAGAATTTGTAATTACTGAACTGTTCCAAACTGTCCTAAAGCATAGGGTTAGTACAAATTTATGGATACATCACCATGCACCAAAAGTCAACGGGCAATCAGTAAAATGTATTTTTTACCGGCGAATACACCAATGAAGGCGAAGATAATTCCATCAGGCGAAAATGTTAGACAATGATTTTTTGCGGTTCGCATTAACTAATTATTTGAAGGAGAGATGGGCAATCACGCTGTAGTCCGATTCTGTACGATTATGATAACAACCTAATCCACTCATGGACAATTGCGACGGCGAAACCAGTCGAGATATTCGTCAGATTTGACTACCTGTGACTTCTTTATTTTTCCAGACTTCAAAAAATAGGCTCGCTTGAAAGCAATGACGGTTTGCGCTCAAATTTTCGGAGCATTCATATTGATAAAAAAAAAAAATACAATTTTAAGTCATGCCTTATGGAATCGTTCGAAGATATAATGAATAGAGAGCAATAAAACGTTTTGCAGAAGTCGCAACCACAAACCCAACCAGCCAAATCGTACACAGACCTGCGGTGCTTATCTTCACTTCTGTTCGTTTCTCAAAATTTAAGTCATTGGCATCCGGTGTAAGAAGAATAAATACTTAATTACGGACTGGTAGGTTAATCTTGGATTAATTTTGTCACTGCACACATTAATTTGATTACTGCTGCATCTTTTGCGGGAATTCAATTATTGTGTGACGTGAGAGCTTACGCAGAGTTATGGGTGATTAAAGGCGGAGCGATAGTTGCGGCTAGGTACTTCAGAGATATTCTTCAAAATCATATATCAGAGAAAATTTCATCCTTTAAAGCAACGGGTGTAACAACTATGTTTCGTTGGCCCGAACCCATTCGAACATGGTAGGCGGAGTTTCAGATTAAGAATTCCAGCCGATCAAGACAGAAGTAGTAAGAGTTGCATTTGATTGGGGAAAGGGACACATCGCTTCAAGAACTGATTGATGGCTTCATTAAAATTACGGGAAAACGAATAACTGTGGAGCAGAGCACACATATATTAATAAACAAAAACTAATTCGATTTCGTTTGTTTTTTAAAATTTCCGCCACTGGTATCTCCTCTTCAAAAAGTAATTTAAAATGCAAACATCTGCTATTTTTATTATTACATACGTCAATGAAATGTTAGTAATTTATATTTATATCTAAAAAAAATGTTTACATTAACATTATTGTAAGCAAACAAACATCTTGCCAATAACCAACACATGGAGCAGCTGTAGGCAATGCCATTTACTGCGTCTTCACGAATTTATCATGTATATCATAAACATCCGTATATTGCAATATTTACAGCAAAATTTTATTTCATTTCAGACCATAGCGCTTGCATTTGGAGTGTCGAAAGTGGTCGCTGTCTACTGCAGTACCATGGCCACGCAGGCTCGGTCAACTCGATTAGATTTCACCCACTAAAAGACTTAGTATTAACGTCCAGTGGCGATTGCTTAGCACATATTTGGCAGGCTGTGGTTAATTGGGATGTGCCAGTAAGTAGTAATAAGATTTGTAATGTCTGTTATACGATCAGAGCAGTAAAATGTTGCATCATTTGCTTAATTCCCAATTGATATTTACCTGCAATGAGATTGGAGGATAGAAATAATAATTATTGTGACCATGAAAAGCATGCGTTTTACATTGCACGCAATTATCATATAAAAAATCTCACAGATCTTTGTTTATTGACCAGAAGCCTTATTATTAGATGAGTTTCTTTTTTGTTTTATACGTTCTTGTTATGGTTTATTTAACTGTTAAAATAGTGGCATTGAAACATATATTAAGCAAGGCAAGAACTGTTTTTAGAATAAATATATGACATTACATACATTAGCTTATTAATGTATTGATTTGTTGATAAGATTTATGTCGCACGTATTTATGTGCAGATCGGTATGGCTTTAAAAAAACGTGAAATTTCATGTAAATTGATGATATTGTTTTATTTATTTCCTTCTCAAATACTTTATTAACACCGCAATGAAACACAATAACTACTTGCCTATATATAAAAATAAATAAATAAATAAGTAACCATTCCTAGCGCAGTATCTCTCGCTAATTGCAATACTAACAAATATAAAAGAATTGATACCAATAACAAAACTTGTCACAAATGAAACAAATAAACACAATATGGTTTGTTATTACATTACACGCAGAATATTTGCATTGTAGATATTCTCTGGTTGGTAACTAGACAACATGGACGGAAGTTATTTTTATTAATCGGCTAACGTCGTCTTGAATAATATTAGCTGCTTCATGCTGAAGAGGCATATGAGACGGGTACTTCGCACGCTACCTTTGCACCCTACCACCAACAATCCATCAAAAGCTTAAAATATATTCATGCCTAATTTTTTTTGTTATTTTCTTAGCTTTGGTTTTTATCAGCGGTTCTAAACAAACCATGCACAACAGGCTTTATTAGTCTTTGATCCCTCAACACTCAACATTTTGTTTTTAATTTGTTGATGTAAACGTTATTATAATATCTGGAATGCCTTTCAAATATTTCTTTACTTTTTCATATTGCAACCATTTCTGCTTTTCTAATATAATTTTTTTTTTGCAATATATCGCGCCGATGTTTTTTTTTTCTTTATCCAACCAGTTAACTACTTGCAATTTTTTTCTTTCGCTTTCTTTTCTTTGGAGCCATTTTAATGTACGATACAGCAACCGCTCGAGGCGCTGCCGGGCGCGACGTGCAGGCTGCAGTTTAGTTCCAAAAATCATAAGAAACAAATAAACAACAAAACGTAACATAGCGTTCATTTTAAATTTATTTTTTTCAAATTTATTATAACACGTGCAAAATTTTTCGAAGAGATTTGTTTTGATAGTAGTAAATGAAACAAAATAACTCGTTAAAAAAAATTGACATCATTTAAAAAGAAAAAAACGATTTTTTTTAGAAAGGACACTCGTCAGAAGAAGAACTCGATGGCGAAGATTGCGAAGATAGAGGTGATTCAAAAGCAGCGACTTTACGTACTCCAGTTTGTGAGTTAACTGGTCACAGTGGTGCAATATCAGCTGCTGAGTGGTTAGTAGGCGCAGAGCAAGTAATTACAGCGGGATGGGATCGTTTGGCGGTCTTGCACGATGTAGAAACAGGAGCAACTTTAACAGTATTAGCAGGTTAATTCATCTGACACGCTTTTGTTCGTTGCGAAAATATTACGTGCAATATTTCATTACAGGTCATGATTTGGAACTAACACATACAGCTACTCACCCGACCCAAAAGCTGGCAGTGACGTCATCACGAGATACCACATTTCGATTGTGGGATTTTAGAGAAAGTGTACATTCAGTATCTGTCTTTCAAGGACATACTGAGTAAGTAAACACATTTGATCAAAGAACCTTATTCCGGTTAGGACAGTTTTAAAAACTATTATTATTAAGATTAGATTTCCTTATTTTTGATTTTCGCATCTTGCAGATATCCATAATTTGGGTTTTCCATTTTTATTAAATTATACGTAAATCACTTTATGAACAAATCCTTCATATAGAGGTTGTCACGTATAGAAAGTCGAGATCATACTAATGACGTATTTTATTTTTCAAATATGGTAGATTACTGAATGGACCTTATTCGCTCCATAATTTTTATTCGGAGCAGAAAGATACTCGGTTAAGGGGACAAATTAAAGAAAATAATTCTACGTGAACCCGCAAAATATTTCTGTTGAAACTAGGAGCCGTTTAGAGAATGCTGTTTCTAGAGAAAAACTCTGATTCACTGTTACTTACCGCCTCCGCCTTACGACCTCTTGGCTTCGCATTTTAATGCCCGAAGGAACACCAAACTGGATTTATGTTTAAGTTATTGTTTTTCAATATTATCAATATAATATTGCATAACTATATATTACAATGGTGTACAGATCATTAAAATATATTAAAAGCAGGAAAGGCTAAAGAACATTGCCTTGGGATACACCTTGCTCCAGTTCCCTAACTTGCGAGGACGTTTTCTTGTTATTCGATAATATACAAAAGTTTAAAAAATACACTAAAAATAGTACAAACACATATTAGGAGGTTTCTTAAAACCACAAGATCTCAACACATCGAAAATTTGAAAGTATTTTTTATTTCATACCATGGTTTGTGCGCATGTGAGATGCGCAAAGATCTGTTGATATGTTGAAATAAAGAACACCGCAATCTGTTATTAAAGATTATTTAGAGAGGATGGAAGGAGGTTGGAGCAAATGTTTTAAAATTGCTCGTAAACCAGGTAGACCTTAATAGAATGACGTTACCATTCACCAGCTTTTTTATTGCAACAAATAGACTAGGAACTATAAATTTATTTTAAGTTTTGAGTCTTCAGAATAAATTAATCGATTTCCTAATGCAAATTAATGATCAGTTGAATGGAAGAAACAATACGGATAACGAACAACGAAATCTTGAAACAGATTATACAGGGTGAGGTGTGAGGCATGGACTAAATTCTAGGAGTGTATTCTACAGGCGAAAATAATGTAAAAAAAAACTCAAATGTTATCCAATTTTTATTTGTTTTTGAGTTATAGCGTAATTAAAAATAAACAAAATTTCACACATTAAAGTTTTGGTATTCTATTGCTATTATCGCTCTTTATAGTGTATTTTCAAAAAAACCGCCATTCATTTCTAAACATTTTGAACATCGTCTACCAAGGGCGCTGGTTGCATTCCTGATTGCGTCAGGTTGATGTTTGATATTGTCAATAGCATTCCTAATCCGTTGAATACATCAGGAGTGTCCACTTTTACTCAATACACTTCATTTTTTAAGTAACCCCATAAGCAATAATCAAGTGGCGTGAGGTCTGGAGACCTAGGAGGCCAACCAATTTGACCAATTTAATTACTTTTTAAGATTTATAAACAAACATATTTTATTTAAAAAACCTATATGTCTTACATGTATACGTAAGCTTTTCATGAAGTGAATTATTTTAACATGTTTACGCTTAGAATACACGACCGTATAAAATGCGTCGTTGCAATAACGTATGTGGTAGCTTCATAAAGGTTATGCCTTGGTGCTGTTTACGTTGCGAACGGACGCTCTTAGTAATAAGCTTTATGGAGCTAGAAGTCGCGTTATAATCCACATTATGACGGACGAATTTTATAGGCTCTTGTACGCTAAATGATGTATATGTTAAGCCATATGACGCAACTGGTATATTTACTAAAGTCTAACCGTTATTTTTAGGAGCGTTACATCTGCAGTCTTTACTCGAGAAGATAAAGTCGTTTCTAGTTCAGATGACAGAAGTGTCAAAGTGTGGGATTTAAGAAATATGAGGTCACCAGTAGCCACAATCCGAGTCGACTCAGCAGTTAACCGTCTCTCTGTTTCATCCAACGGTATTATCGCTATACCTCATGATAATAGAAACGTCAGGTTATTTGACTTATCCGGCCAGAGATTAGCTAGATTACCAAGATCCAGTCGGCAAGGTCACAGCCGCATGGTAGCTTGCGCCGCTTGGGCTGATGATAACCTCAGCAGCGCTAATTTATTTACTTGCGGTTTTGACAGGCGGGTTTTAGGTTGGTCAGTGCAATCATTAAAGGATCAGTAAATCAACGTCATATACAAATTCGGAAGTTGTGATTCACATTTTTGTCTTTTGTTGTATATCTACATGTATATAGAGTTAGGTGCTAATTTATCAATTTATTCTTCATATTAATGTAATTTTAGGGAAATGAACTTAATAAATAATTATGTATTCGCTCCCTTCCCCCAAATGAAAAGATTTTGGTAATTTCAAATATTATATTATCTAATGAAAATATAAATACATTCACATAAAAGAATTACGATTTATATCAAATCCAAATCATTACTCAAAAATATATATGAGATTATAAAACAGTTTAAATGAACCATTGGTTGCTAGTCATTCCTATTGGAAGATTTACACTTTTTGGGAAGCATAAAAACATTTTATTATCGAAATGATTATTACATCCAAAGTTAATTATTAATATTTAAAATAACGACCATATAATACAACACTATCTAGAATAGCGGATGTTACAAAAACAAACCTTTTTTTTTCTGTTTAAACATCAGTTATTGATAACTGGTATGCATTCTAATAGCAGTCATTTCTCTAAGTGCTACACACCCGATACCACTGAACCTTTATTCCAGGTTTGCCTTTTTTCAGGGGCGGCCGGTGGCCACTGAACTGCATTACAGCGCTTCGATTCCCTCGTGTATTTCTAGAGCATATCGTCTTATACATTGTATCATAGAACGGAAATAAATGAGGAAATCAAAGCATTGTAATTAACCTCCCATTTATGTATAACACTACTTTTCGTATTAACCTGACATGCGTTGAACAGAAGCGTATACAACATAAAAAGATGAAGATGATAAAAATTTATTGCTTTCGAGGAATATTAGAAACTAGGTTAAATTGATTAGTACTCTAACATGATAAATATGTAAAATACGAGCGCTAACAACTATATGTTGGGACAAATCATAACTATTGAAAGAATATACTGATTTGATGAAAAGATCTAAAAGGTAACTTTTTTGATTTTAAGGACATATAATAATGTTAACGTATTAAATAAAAGACAACAAAATATTGGGACAATTACATATAATCACTGTTAAAAAGTCTTGATGCAAAAAATCATCGTGTCCACGAGAAATTTGTTCAAAATTTATTTCAATTTATTCCGCGATAGATCGCATGAAATTTTATTTATTTTAAAGTTGTATATAATGACTATTTAAGAATAAAGATAGAGATTTTTCTAACAGTGCTTTATTCGAATTTTTATTTTAGAGAGAGGAAAAAAAAAAAACAGAACCAAGGTCAAAAGATTAGAAAACCTAGTTTTGTATTCTGGAATGATTCGTTGAGGACTATTTTTTAAACATCGCTTCACTTTAAAAATAAATATAACATAAAGTCTCAGTGATCTCGCTAAGGTACTGCTACTGCTAGATGGATAATAGCACCTCGACCGGAATTATTCTCCAATCGCTGGAAATTTCGTGGATTTAGCAATGTTGAAATAGTCTCCTCTTGAGTACAACTTGTTACTAGTGATTCGTTAAAAATCTGTATATATTCCTGGCCATTTATTGTGTCACCAATAAAATTGAAAATGCTCGATCCCACCGATGACATGAACTCCTACACCATTATACCTTGTACAAACTTTAATGCAGTCTTTATGTAACGCTTCTGTTTTATATCAACACTTATGCCAAATTTTGATTCGTCGCTAAATTATTGCTTTGTTCCGGTCACTCTTCCTTCTAGATAATTTAAAAATTTACACAAAATGAATCGCGTAAATCATACTAAAGGTACTCGATAAAATATGCACATACTTCAAAAAACTTCAAACTAATGATGTTTGTTAATATTAATGTTAATGCAATTTTCACAACATTCCCTAGGGTGCTTCTTCCGACGGTTTTGCAAATTTTAACTAAGCACCTAAAACGTCTATGTGGAACTGTTATTGATCATCAATTCTTCCCTTGGACGTCAATATTTACGAAGTCAACATATTTTTTCAAATACACAGTACTCTTCGTTAAAGCTAATTCAAGGGATTTAGCGAATTGATTCTTTTATAATGTTTACGCACAATTATTTCCCATGTTTTTTATCAGTTGCTTTTTCTTATATCACTGTAGGAACTATTTAGAAAACAAAATCACTTAATAATATTTTGCAGGTGGTACGTCAGATTGGATCGTCTATTAAATAATAAATATCAATAAATTCCGTTTGCCCTAACATTAAATTTCGACAAATTTTAGCAATCAAGAACTAAATTAGTGGTTATTAGAGAAGGTTATTGATTTGGTTGGTGGAAGGTTGAGTTTGGTCCCACTCTTCGAATATAAACTGATATCGTAATGAGATCCGGGTTTTATTTGAAAGGATTTAGCGTGTCCCAATATGTAGTTATTAGGGTACAATATAAATGGTTAAATTTCTATTATCAAACAACATGCTTAACAACGTTAAAAAATCATTTCTACTAATATAAAAAAATGTGCAAATAATTACTAAACTACTATGTAAAAGTCAAAAATCGGCGTGGGATATTTACGGCCATCATAATAACACTTACAGCAATATTAATATATTTTGCATTTAGTTAATATATGTTTATTATTTGTATATAATGTGTACTGAAGCGATAAGGTGGATGTTGTACGTAAAATGCTCAAAACTGTTGATACTTCTTAGTATTTGTATGTGTATGGTCTGAAATTGTTTACGCTTTATCGTTTATATAGAAATGTTATTTTAAATTGCATTTCTTTAGTTTATGGTAGATATATTGTGATAAGTGTATTGTATTTGAAGTTGCAATATATTTTACTTTGTTTTCATTTTTATTTTTTATTTATTATTGGTAAATATAAAAAAAATTGAAATTGAATTAAAAATATCTTAATTCGTTTTTCGTTGAGTTTTAACAGCAACGTAAATTAAAAGGATCGCTGTGAAAGAATTAAATTCGTTTTTGTTATTACTAGATTTATTTTCAGTGTTTATGTTTCAATTTGTATCATTATTACAGCAAAAACCACCTGTAACGCTTCTGCGCAATTCCGTGTATCACAAAAACATTATTAATGTCAGCAGATAAATTTAGCGAAGTAAGTTATCGGCCTCAGTATCGCCATTTACGCATGCGTCAAAAATCCATTACTACTGATTCCATAGCGAAGCGTGTTGGAACGGCCTACCGATATTTATTGAATTAGCACCTGCCTGGGTTTTGCTGAATTGTGGGGGAGAATTGCAAAATGCTAATAGTTCCACAAAAATCGATGGATCCATTCGACCGTTGAATATGTTATGTTGAAACATTCGGTTATTTGTATACGTTTCAGTCAGAAGTTATGTTGTAACGCCAAATTTACTTTGCGTTACAACCGCAACGATTCACAAACTGGTTTGTGTTGGTAAGGTTATCACTGTAAGATGGATGTTGTAATTCCTCAAAGTCACATTCGTTGGCTCCCTTTGGACTAACACTGCAGTTTTTCTACTATGGGTCGATGGTCAGTCAATACCAAATCTTCAATTTTGTTCATTTTTTTCAGTTCGTGCATCTAGAAATCTTCGATACTTTAGGTCATCATGAATGGATTCCTCTATTTGAAATACTTGCACCAATATTTCTTCTTAATATATTGCCATCATTCTCTCATGGACATTTTTGGGCTATTGCGTTTTTTCGATAGATATATCGTGGCGTCTCTATGTTCAAGATTTAAATCAACCATTTTTGATAGGTGCGAAAAGAGCAGCCAGCTTTTCCAATGTTCACTTGCGGCCATAATACAGGAACAAATTGTAGAATTAAAAAGAATCATATTGTCATCAAGATAAATATTTTAGAACGTTTTATTAAATCGTCAGAATTTCTATTTCTCATTTTCTTAATTTTCCTATATCTCTCCAACTAACAGCTCTGCTTGTAAATTTTGATACGCTGGATCCTTTAAAAATTGCCTCGATTTTCTGTCTCTAATCGAGCTATGTGTTTTAGAAATAGCGAAACTTCCTATTTTTAGCCTTTTTCGGTGTGTAATTCGAAAAATAGAAGGGGCAGGTAAATCAGGGCGCGGGAATCTTATTGCGTTGAAAAATCTTCAAGGGGACATAGACCAAAACACGACAATTTCCAATTTTGCTTTTATGTTGGAATTTATTAAAAAATCAAAAATCAATTTGGTCATCATCAATCATTTGATGGTGTCTAAGGATTACATAACTATTAACTCATTGGGAATAAATTACATGTTTTTGTTTTGGTGTTAAATTTCTGTAAGTAAAAGGCTTGTATGTATCAGATAACCAAACAAGTTCATGCGATTTTTGATGGTAAAATAAACATTTATTAAGAAATAATAATACGCTATTACTCATTGGAATAATTATCATCAGAGTCAACGACCTTTTGCCAACGTGACATCAATTTTTTTGTGTAACGGTATTTTAGAGCTCCACGGATTTTTGAATGAAAAAATTGACTAACTGTATTTATTACATCAATTCTTGGAATTGATGTAATAAACTTTGGAATTGCCAAAGCGTCATATAGTTGCCAAAAGGCAAAAATAGACGACAATCGTCCGAAATATGAAGGGAATCAGGAGGGTGTGGTAACGTTTTCCGGAGAACTTCAGAATTTTTTCCGCGTCACTCTTGCGATATGAATTCTTGTCTTGGGTTGTAAGAATAGCACTTTCCTTGGATTGATCAAAGAAAGCTGCTTCCGGATGATTTGATCCGTTTCTAAAAACCCATAATGGTTACAAAGAAACCTTCAACGTGTGCGGTATTAGAATGGTTGAGGACAACCAACGTTGGGAACGCTCAGGATCTTAATACAACATCCACTTTTTGTACCAAATTAACAACCGATCAAGAGAGCGTTAAATATCGTTGCAGAGAATGTTTATCAAACAAATAGTAAGTGTTATCATACGACAACTCACCATTTGCTTAACTTTCACGACTTCCCAGCTGGTGGAATTTGGCTCTACAATCTGTTGAGCATCCTAGTTGTTAATGATCTTCGATCTGCCAGTGCGTCATCGGTAAAGAGTCCAAACGATGTGCCCGACCAGTAGCGTCGATGCGAGAGCAGAGTGGGGTAAACTCCGCTCTCGCATAAGTAGTAAAAATAAACGATGGATTTAGTTGCCGTTCTAACGTGTTAAAGTATACGTTGAAAATGTTGCGAGGTCGTAAAAATAATGCGTCAAATCGGTTGTCTGCTACCGTAGTAAATAAATTTATACATCGGTTTCCCGATTTAATATATGACGGTAAGGCAGTGAAATGTTTAGTTTGTGAAACAACTTTATTATCTTGGAAAGCGAGTCAGTGTCAAAGACATATAAATAGTGACAAACATAAATTGAAAAAGATTAGACGCAAATCATATAATGAATTTGTGGTTGATTTAACAATGATGCTAATTGCGACCAATATAGCAATACATAAAGTCCAACACCCAATGTTTCGCCAGTTTTGGAATAAATACAATCCTACGTGGAAATTACCATTTAAAAATACGCTACACAATTACGTACCATCAGTGCGTGAAAGAATTGTAACTTTTACGAAAAAAACGGTGAAAAATAAATACGTTTAGTTGACAATGGACGAAACTACAGATATTAAAAAACAGTCCATCCTATCCATTGTCGTAAGGACGCTGACCCCACAAGGATCTTCTGACCCTTATTTACTAGCCTGTAAACGAATGCAAGATTCTACTGCCACGGCGATGTATTAATACGTAACTAAACGTAGTGTATTAATAGAAACACTACACAAATTTGAAATTTTACCGGAGCAACTGTTAATGTTAGTTACCGATGCTGCCGCGGTTATGTGTTCCACAGCAAAATTACTCAAAACGATTCAACCAAACCTGCTGCACGTCACATGTTTGCTTCACGCTTTACACCTTGTAACAAACATTATACGTACAAGTTATCCTGATGTGGATGATCTAATAGGACAAACGAAAGCGGTTTTTCTCAAATCTCCGAAACGTATTCGCCTATTTCATTCGCAGTGTCCTGACATACCCGAGCCGCCGCAACCAATTCTTATACGATGGGGTACGTGGTTAGAAGCAGCATTCTATTATTATAAACATTTTGAAAAAATTAAATCAGTAGTTTTACAACTAGACGGCAAAGAAGCGGCTGCAATAAGGCTCAGTCAGGTTCAATTTAAAAATCCTCAAGTTGCAGCAAATTTAAAAATTATTTACGACAGTTACGTTCCAATAGTGGATGCAATAAAAAAGTTACAGAACAGTGCGCTGTCCTTATCGGACTCATTAGCAATTATTGACCACGTAGAATTAGCGCTGCATATCCTTGATGATGAAAAAAGTGTTTGTGTTCGTGAAAAATTTAATAGTGTATTAGATAAAAATGTAGATTTTACAAAATTACGGCAACTTTTTACCAATACTGAAGATACGTTGTACAGATAACAAAGAGCACTTTAACTATGCAAATATAACATCTCTCAACGTCGAACAATCCTTTTCAGCATATAAGCATTTATTTACGTCGCTACGTACGAACCTTTCCGAGACTAATACAGAAACATATATGATGGTGCAATTACTTCATCGCGCACATCCGGATATTTCTGCAACAATGTAAACATGTTATGTAAGTTTTTTATGTTTTTTCTTAACGTTTTGTAAAGTGATTCAATATATTTATTTTTAAATAAGCGCACTGTTATTCTGGTAAACTCTCCACGCAACGCCAATGTTCGGGCACATCGTTTGGACTCTTTAGTCATCGGTCAAGACGAAATCTCTCGAAGAAAATTTCTTGGTCTACTTCTACGCCATTCTATCACTCACAGCATGAATATAGTACATATTTTTCGCGCCGCTGCTGTAGTTTTGGTGTCGACTCATATAGAAAACAACCTCGAATTAAAGTTTAATTTGTTCCATTTGAAATTGTTGTAAAATACGAATGAAACCATTGACGCCCAAAGCGTTCTATCGTTGAACAACTTAAAATATTCATGCCAATCTGAATTTTTTGTGATACTTTGTATTTCTTTACAAGTGTTTACAAAAATAACTTCTGTTGCGTAAGTTATGTGTGATTGATGTTAGTAGCGAAAATCGAATAAGCACTAAAACATTCCACAAACCTCGTAAAAACTCGCCATTTATGGATTGATGGATTGTTTGTCTTTCTCCTGCCTTTAAACTTGCGCAGAAGGGTTTGATTGCCATTTCGTAATTTACGTTTCGAAATGTGTTTTAATTAAACGCGCATGAAACGGCAACTAATCGTTTTGCGTTACGTTCGGGTTTATTTACGAAAATGGATGCATTTTACACATTATAATAGAAAGGTTTGTTTACAGAGAGGGCATTGAAATGAATTCTTCAAGCAGCGTTTCAGACAATGTGGGTGAAATAGATGATTGCAGGGCGTAATTCGAGCTTTACTCATGCTGGTTAAACATACGGCACAGATGTCATCCCAGTCTTCTATATCTCTCGTCGACGCTATGCGAAAAGACGCAAAAGTTTGTTTCTCCAAAATCAAAGGATATATATAATTGCTGCAGAGATCTTTTACGTTCAGGTACAGCAAGAAGTACGAAGAAAGCAGAGCATATCGTGCGTATTGAGTGTGCAGCAATGACAGGATTAACATCGTTGAAGAGAGCGCGGTATAAGTTCGTAGTACCATTGGAATGTAAAGATATTCCAAAGCGTCTAGTGCATCTAAATTAAGTAATGTTACTCCTCTTTCGATGATTTCGCAGAATATTTTCTCTGTACATAAGTAATAAGCGAACGTAACCGTGTTGTAGAACACATTAGGGTGATAGTTCATTCCTTGTTCTCTAAGACATATTACTATTATTATCGCTTTAGCCCATTCTATGGCAACTTTAAGGAACCAATGCGAATACTCTCGATACACGTTGTTCGATCGTCTGGGTCTATTCCAGTCATTTACGTATATTTCCTTCAATCTATTTACGAAGTATCCAAATACGGAGTAAAATAATAACGTCGTTAGCCCAGTTATCAATTTTTCGTCCTTCTTATTATGCGACTGGGGTAACTTAGAACGTATGATGGCCACTTCGCATAGTGTCATAAAGAAGAGCTGAAACAGAATAATTAGTTTATTCAAGTTAAAAAAATCTTAAAAATTCTTTTTGTTTACTCATTCTTTGAGCTATGGAAAAAGCAAATTATGGCGGAGTCGCCATACAAAATGTGAATTAATAATCTTTTGGGTGTTTTTTTTTTATATATAACATATTAATAAAAGGAACAATGCTTATAGTTCAATTGTTATACTTACTTGACAAATAAACGAATATATATGCGTCATTTTGATGAACATATGCTCCATGGCAGACATCTCGGCGCAGAAACCAAAAAAGAACCTTTTTAAGACTTCATAGGAAATTTGAAGGTATTCTGTAATTAATAATTACTACTGAAATCTATATATAACGCTGAATTCTACATTTAATTGGAGAAAGAATAGAATAAGGAAAGGTACTGTATATGATGATCTAGCATTATCACCTTCTGCTTGAGATCAAATCATCAAACATAAAAATACGTATACACAGTTGTTGCGTATTCTTCATTTGTGTTGTTAGGAAGCTTTATTTGTAGATAGAGTTAAGAATGTTAAACTTATGTAAGTTGTCGGCTCGGCCTGCAATATAACTTTTACATACGCACGATTGTATATAATCCAAGTGGCGAATTCCATCGTTGGAGTTCAAAAGATTTTGCTAGGTACCACTAAAATTTAAATGTCTCAGCATTTTACTAGTCGTAAATTAATAACTTTAATTTGTAGACTTCATTTTGTCAATTTGATGGATCAATCTGATGTGGTTGTCAGGATTTTTTAATATATTACAGGAAACTGTACATGTAACAATGAATTTATACAGTTGGCAACAAAGAGAAAGCGATCAAATACCATCTTTCAATTTAGTAGCTTGGGATAGAACCAAATAGCGTTAAATGGAGACATATCCATATATCGTACGTTTTTTACATGAAATCTTTTTTGGGTTTTAGGTTACTAAAAGGCATAAGTAACATAAAAATGAACTTTGACTTATTGACCTTATACCATTTCAGCTATACTCGATCATTTTTTCTCCGGTTTTTCGACGTTTTTGATTAATTAAAGTAAATTTCAACCCCATTAAAATTCGAACCTAACAACTCCCGTTCTCTGGACAAGTGTGCTAACCACTACACTATTTTCTCGAAATTCTAGGTATCAAAGTGGTAAGAGCGCCAGGGCTTGACTAGGCAGAGTTGTTGAGAGTCCCGCTTGAATCGACAAATTTCCTTAGTGGATCCGGTACATTCCCGTGTCACCATTCGCAGTTGTGGTACAGTTAACTGCGCTTAACCCTTTACGGCGAGGGGGTGACAGTAACAAGGCCACGAAACGCACTTTGCAAAGACAACTTACACATTCAACGGCTCCTGAGGTTATAACAAGCTTGAAAAGAAGTTTATACACCTCGTTGGGTCGTCACCATACTGAAAAATCGGATATCTTTAAACAAAAGTTTATGAGGGTTTAATGACGGTTAAAAAGTTTAATTCGTTCCTAAAAAGAGTAATGCTTTGCACATAAGAACGAAGAAATTAAGTAAGAACTAATGAAATTCTCAAATTTACTAAGCAAATTTTTATTAATTTATTAGAAATAATTAGCCAGAGATGCACGAACATTTGAATCTTAATACCCTTTCTTTTTAGTGATTCTTGCATTTAGATAAGTATGACAGTGTAGCATTCAACTATGACGTTTTTCCGACTGGCCGTTATGTCGGTGTAAGTCTGCAATTGCTATAGCCTCCAAATTTTTGATGCATCTTTTATTTTAAACTCAACATTGTAGTGACCCAGATGTTATCTTTCAATACCATAATAGTGTTGGTACTACAAGATAATATTTTCTGTCTTTGCTGTATTTTTTTTTTATCTGAAGACAATTTATACGGATTTTTTCTTAAGTATTTTATAGAATTTTTGAAATCTATGTATTATATCTTCTATCTACGTATAAACAATGTAAATTTTACCTTGTTACCTTACAAATTTAATCAATTAATCCAGGACGGCTGTTTCGAGAATACGAATGATCTACACTTTCAACCAGAGACCGAATGATATAACCATGCTTGTTCCCTCCCTACTTTCGAGAAAAATATTATTTACAAATACCTACTTTTACCGCCTGCGTGCCTTAAAACTAAGACGTGCGAAAAAATACGGAAGATGGACAAATAGGTGGAAGGATCTCTTGTTATTGTATCCCGTGACATAAAACATATGCAATGTTAACCCCAAAAAAAAATCAAAAAGAACTGAGTCCGACAATGGTGCGTTGTCTGTATTCACCGTCTCGTACGCGTCTAATTCCCGCGATGAAGTTACATTCTTAATCAACATCAAGTTTTCTAATATTCTAATATTTTAATAATAATTTTCTAATATTATGTTCGGTTTCGTTTATGTATTGGGCTATACTTGACGAATCTAATCTGTCGAAGCGAAAACACCTGATGTGTTCTTTAAATCTGGTGCCTATCGCTGCTTTCGTTTGACTAATATATAGGGTTTATTATAGTCACTGCGTGCAATTTTATAAATTCCTGACCTTTCTCCTATTTTCGCTTTATCGTTTAAAGGTTCATGAACCTTTTTGACAGGTTCATGGTATTGATGGAATAAACGCTTTTAACGCAACAAAAGGAGAGAAAAAAATACTCTAACACATGGACATGTTTCTGCCTACCCGGCGTCATCAGCGTGGTTTCGAGAATATTTCTCTTATTTCTACTTTCTATCACAATTGTCTCACAGTTAATGCGACAACCTTCGAATGTCGAGTTTGTCCGTTGTTCCGTGTATTTTTTTCTCTCCTTTTGTTGTGTTTGCCGTGAATTATTCCATCAATGCTACGAGGAAGCTAAGCTATCTTGGCATTATTTGTTAAAGGGAAGTTTCACAAATTTCTGACTGTTAATTTCTATTGGAATTAAGGTTGTGAAATTTCTTATATAAAGCCTATGTTGGACTCTTTGTTGCCTACGTTGTAAATAGTTACGATTTGTTTCAAAATTAATATCATACCCCCATTAGACATGAGTAGAGCTCCCCAACTGCGTGGCGCACCATAGGCGTCGATAAGGAACATAAGTAAAGTACATAAAAACAAAAGAAATAAAGAATTTTAAAACGCTTACTTTTGTAATTAGCCGTATCCAATATAGTGGGTGTTAATGCACAAGGAAAATAGTATTAGTCAGCACACGAGGAGGTAGGCACATTAAAACTGTTACCGTAAGCGCAATCCGATTTCTCAAACATCTGAAGCATTAGGAATGTTTCCACAGTCGTTTCTTTCAAGGATGTTCGTCGTTCTGAAAAAATGTTTCTATATCTTGAAAATGAACGCTCGACGTCTAATGATGTAATACACGCGTAATTAAAATAATCTTTGAATTTAGTCCCCGGATCAGTAGAGTTACCTTCCCAAACTTGTCTTAACCTGCTAAAATTTGTATCTTTCTTCATAACACTTTCAAAATTTCTTGTAACGATATCATTTTTTTGTTATTTATACAGTGTAGGAGTGTATTAACGTCATCTAATATTTGTACTGACTCCGTCAGGGACAGTGCACTATTTTGTAATTTATTTATTGCCTCAAGTACTTCTCTATAATTGTTGTAAACGGTTTGTAAATCTGCTTCAACGGAAATATCTTGGAATTTATCCTGGCTTTCCTTAATAGCCGCAGATTCGTTGGGATTGAATTGTAAGACGACTGATTTTATTTGCCGGAAGTATTTAAAATAATAAAACGCTGCCTTCAGCCATGTCCCCCAACGCGTAAGAATCGGCTCTGGTGGTTCGGGAATACCGGGACACTGTTTATGAAATTCACTGGTACGTTTGGGAGATTTGAGAAACACTCGTTTCGTATTTGTTATTAATGCATTTACCTCAGGGAAATTTGCACGAATAGTTTCAGCCACAATATGCAGAGCATGAAGTTTACAAGTAATATGTAACATCATCCCATAATGTTCTTGAAGAGAACGACCTACACAACGCATTGTCGCGGCACCATCGGTCATGAAAATTAATACTTGAGTAGTGGCAATTTCAAATGTTTGTAAAGTATCAACGACTACGCTCTCGATAGCGTCGGCAGTACACGATTTTAGTCTTTTACTAGCTAATAAAATTCCCTTTGTAGATTGACGAGGTTCCAGTATACGTCAATACATAACCACAGTAGTTTATTTTTTATTGCAGATCTGATCCTGTTTTCAATTTCGGTACGTACACTTGGCACACATCTCCTTAAGCTTGTTTCCGACGGTAACTCAAAATCTGGATTATATTTATTCCAAAATTCACGGAATGGTTTCTTCCTGAGTAAGGAAAACGGTAAATTACACGCAGTCAGCATATAAAATAAATCAATTATAAATTGAGTTGCCTCAGTCGGTGATACACCCAGTTTTTTATTTTTGTGTTGCTGACTATTTACATGTCTTCTACAGCCATATTTATCATTGCACATCAGAGGTATATTACAAATTTTACATATAATCTTACTTCCATTATATATCAAGTCAGGAAATTCTCCACAGAACTTTTTCACTTTGTCGGCCTGTGGGCGTTTCTTACTACGCGCGTCCGCCATACCGTCACAACCCGATCGCATACGGTAATAAACTACCGAAATGCGATGCGAGTTATTTGCTTATATATTACATTACATATCCCCCCGGCCACGCCCGGCGGTACGCCTTCTGATTTGCCACGCACTTTGGGGAGCTCTAGACATGATACATGATGATAAATGATAAACCTTTCTTCTTGTGGGAGTAGCCTATAAAGCGAACGGCTCCTTATTTACGGATTTATGGATCATAAATCAGTCCCCTTTCAAACGAAATATACGGGGGGTATTTGTATGTATTACAAATATTATCGTATATCTGGAAAGTAGACATTAACAAAAGAATTGCTTTTAACGAATTGAAGTGTATCTCAGGAGATTTTAATATTCTAATAATAGTAATATATATTTTACATAAAAAATTATTTTATTATAGTTGCAAGAAACAACGTCTCGAACGGGTATTAGACTGAGATAAGTTTACCTACTCTGCAGGTAGCGCGTAGCTCAGGTGTAGCCAAATTCGAATGATTTTGGACCTTATATTTTTCTAAGATAAAATAATTTTGTTCTGCTGTAACACTTTATTAAATTTGACATCTGATCAGCCAAACTTATGTATCCTGGACCTCGATTAAATTTAGAATGCAATCTATTATAATGCATTCTCTAAAGCTTCTTATTTTATGGTTTATTCCCTTACTTTATTCTAAAGCTAATTGGTGATAGTTATCTTCACTTTCTACTAATACATTATCATGTATTGTAGCAGTACGGTCGATTGGTTTCAACACGATGGGGCACCACTGCTTAATCAACTAATGGTACAGTGAAGGAATTTAATAACCACGGTGTTTGCCAATAAAGAAAGGTGTACATGAATGTAGCGGTGTGTATCTCATCGTAAATACATACTTTATTGAATATAAAATAAATGGTCTATTTATGATGAATAAGTACAAATAGAAATAGGCAGGTAAATAGGCCGCGTAATAAAGTAGTATTTATTGTGAAATATTAGGTGAACATTTAACAATCATAGATTTAATAACTATTGAGTAGAGATTTAGTAATGTAGGCTTCCACGGCTTAAGTCGGTTGAAACTAAATGCGTTCCGGTTTATAATCAATGGAGTAGGAATTTGCAGTATTTCCCACAAAGATCACGTATATCTTTCTTTGGTGGCAAACATCATGGTTATTAAGTTCTTTCATTGTATGTAAGTACTTAAGTGAAGCATCGTCGAACTTGCAGGAAGGCCACCTCGACCTTCTTTGGATTTTTATTTATAGGCAATAATAAAAAATAGGATCTATGCGAGATCATATCAACACAATAGACCTTACAAAGGCTATTCTAGAAACTTCAATTAGTCTCGATATAACTTGCAATGATGCATTTTTCGAACATGTTCAGTTTTAAATACTTTACTTATTTCAATTACGTTGTTTACTACATTAGCCGTTTCCTAATTCTTCATTTCTCGTTTCTCGTACAACGAAATAAATATTTCACGCCAAACTAATGGAATGGAAATAAAAAGGAAAATATTATTAACACGGATTTTGTTATCAAACGCGATGTGCATCTATGAAGTGTTTATCACTTGAGCAGTTAGTTAAATTAGAAAAATTTAAAAAATATTAAAGAGGGAAATATTGCCGTATTCTGCTATTTGTGAAAATAACTATAGACATGACGTACTATGGTTTTCACTAAGAAAATATTAGCAAAAATTTTAGCTTAAATAAAACCACATAGTTACCTGCAACTTTCTTCTTTACAATAATAACACAACTATAAGCATCTAATTATTTTTTTTTCCAAATATCTAGTTAGGTCATTCAATTGAACTCATAAGACCGTAATTCCTCACTTCTTTTCATCAACCTGTATATCGAAGATAAGAGACAACGCATTAAAAGTTCATTGTTAAAAATTCATCTATGGAATAGAACGCCCTTATCGTCAACTTTTCAGTATTATATTTGTTGCTATACTTCCAGATGTCGTTGTTTCGAGGGGTTCATTGCATAGTTTAAGTGTATAATAGTTTGAGATTTGATTTTCCAGATACGATGGAACGGTATCTGGTGAAGTAACTGTGAGTTAACAATATGATCTTTCAACTTTACTTACGTCGAACTTTATCATATCGTGCTAAACGCGGTTCACGTTAAGAAGACGTGCACGTCATCGATAGAACATTCAGCATGACAAATAGCACTTCATCAAAATTACCATTTTTGTCAGGCATTCTTTGGCACTTTTGCTGCCGTACCGTTCACAGCGCCGAAAATCACTAAAGCAACAATGTCAAATGTCAGTTGTCATTTTGCGTACCCTCTCGTTTTATGATCGTTTTGTTTATTATTTATATTCTTGGTGTTTACTGATTAGTTAACGTTAGTTATCAGGGGCTGACAAGTAAGATTAGGCACAAACAAATCTGTTATATGACCTATATTTACATTATTTAATATCATGACAGCTACCAATACTGAAAACTGACAACATAGTGTAAACGTCATCTATGACGTGTACGTCTTCTTAGCGTGAACGGAGTTGATCTATGAAAGAAAGAAGATAACTAGTGGTAATAAAACAAACCAGACATTGCAGTTCGTAACATAGTCGTTTATTGTCGAAATATAAAAAGTGTTCGTTATTTCATAGTACTATCGGCTAACAATAAGAAATTCAATACATACATAGAAAAATATTTTGCGATCGATTAATAATTACATTTACATTTACATTAGTTATACATTACTTCTCTACCTACTTTCCTTTCAAATCCATTCATTCGTAATCATTGGTCACTCATACTAACGCATACATGTTATACGTACACAGTTAAAACTATACGTAGCAGTGAAAATGCATGTTACATTAAAATAAGTTACCGTAGCAATGATCTAAAACTGGTTGTATAAGTAATGCTTTTCGGAGATAAATGTTTAATTGAAGTATGCTGCGTTAATAAAACATCAACAGTATTGAATTTTCGATTAAATAATTATTATCTTTACTATATAGGTCAGTATATTGCCGTTGCTAGCAAAACACTGAAATATTCGCAGGTCCAAGATACCGCAGAGCAGATGTAGTAGCTAAGAAATCGGCAGACGCGTTGAAGATTCGACTTTGGTTACGAACAAGAAGTTTTGGCAAAAGCGATTTGTGAAAATAAAACATCCAACGCTGAGTAAATTGCGCTTGTGAAGATCGTCACTTCATAAAGAACAAAATCATTAATCGAAGTTCCATCCGAAGCACGAGATTGATAATCATGGTAACGAATTTGTGGATGAGGCGAGTACAGTTAGAGAAGTTGAGAATGAAGCTATTGACGAAGACAGTTGCAAAGCTGATATTGAAACCGATACGTTAAATTTCACTGTAAAAGTTCTATTTAAAGAATCACCAGCCGCCTCTCTGAAAATGCAAGACAATATAAAGCAGTTCGATGTTAATCAACCGAAACGATTCTGCATTCGCCGTGATTGTCAACATTTCAAAAACCGCGACTAAGTCATCTAGATTAACTTCGGTTGCTTTAGTTTGAGTACCCAAGATTTCAGCCTCAGATGCGATGTGGTATTATAAATTTTTGAGTAACAGTCAAATGAACAAAAGGTCAGAACTGATACAAAGGAACAAAAGAAACTAGTTAGCATTCTCCTCAATCATGCGACGAGTTCACTATTGAAAATTACTTTGCGGTAGCAAACAACGAACAAAAGGGTAGACTTCCAGACAAGACAAATGAATAGATGAAATTCCGTTGTGATGATGGAAGGTGGATAAAATCCAAACGTGCTAAACCAACAGCTTCCGCAGAAATGCAAGGCAGAAAACCAGTTCCGCTGTGTTATAAATCAACTAAAACTTTTTAATGCTACTTTTTAATGGTTTTGTGGTTTTTTAATGGTTTAATGCTACTTTTTAATGGCTACTTTTTAATGGTGCCCGTGGCACACCATCTAGGTCTAAAACCTAAGCCATAAAAAACATAAGCCTTAAAGAAAAAAGATTGAGGAAAAATCGTTAAAATAGATTTAAAAAGTGCATTTACAACGAAAATCAACCAAACAACGACAAATAAAATTCCGGGAAAAGCACAACCAATCAAGGGCATGTCTTTCAAGTAATCTCAAATAAATTGATCTTGAAGTACGTTTCTTCCGGAAAAAGATTACGTTGACAATAGTTTCAAGGTACCTTTAAGAAATAGAGAAGAAGTTGTGAAGGCAATAATGAGCAACGGCATCACTAGTGTTATCATTAAAGAGTCCAAACGATGTGCCCGAGCATTGGCGTTGCGTGGAGAGTTTACCAGAATAACAGTGCGCTTTTATTGCGATTTTTAGTGCGCACTATTAAATTTTTCACGAACACAAACACTTTTTTCATCATCAAAGATATGCAGCGCTAATTCTACGTGGTCAATAATTGCTAATGAGTCCGATAAGGACAGCGCACTGTTCTGTAACTTTTTTATTGCATCCACTATTGGAACGTAACTGTCGTAAATAATTTTTAAATTTGCTGCAACTTGAGGATTTTTAAATTGAACCTGACTGAGCCTTATTGCAGCCGTTTCTTTGCCGTCTAGTTGTAAAACTACTGATTTAATTTTTTCAAAATGTTTATAATAATAGAATGCTGCTTCTAACCACGTACCCCATCGTATAAGAATTGGTTGCGGCGGCTCGGGTATGTCAGGACACTGCGAATGAAATAGGCGAATACGTTTCGGAGATTTAAGAAAAACCGCTTTCGTTTGTCCTATTAGTTCATCCACATCAGGATAACTTGTACGTATAATGTTTGTTACAAGGTGTAAAGCGTGAAGCAAACATGTGACGTGCAGCAGGTTTGGTTGAATCGTTTTGAGTAATTTTGCTGTGGAACACATAACCGCGGCAGCATCGGTAACTAACATTAACAGTTGCTCCGGTAAAATTTCAAATTTGTGTAGTGTTTCTATTAATACACTACGTATCGCCGTGGCAGTACAATCTTGCATTCGTTTACAGGCTAGTAAATAAGGGTCAGAAGATCCTTGTGGGATCAGCGTCCTTACGACAATGGATAGGATGGACTGTTTTTTAATATCTGTAGTTTCGTTCATTGTCAACCAAAGGTATTTATTTTTCACCGTTTTTTTCGTAAAATTTACAATTCTTTCACGCACTGATGGTACGTAATTGTGTAGCGTATTTTTAGATGGTAATTTCCACGTAGGATTGTATTTATTCCAAAACTGGCGAAACATTGGGTGTTGGACTTTATGTATTGCTATATTGGTCGCAATTAGCATCATTGTTAAATCAACCACAAATTCATTATATGATTTGCGTCTAATCTTTTTCAATTTATGTTTGTCACTATTTATATGTCTTTGACACTGACTCGCTTTCCAAGATAATAAAGTTGTTTCACAAACTAAACATTTCACTGCCTTACCGTCATATATTAAATCGGGAAACCGATGTATAAATTTATTTACTACGGTAGCAGACAACCGATTTGACGCATTATTTTTACGACCTCGCAACATTTTCAACGTATACTTTAACACGTTAGAACGGCAACTAAATGCATCGTTTATTTTTACTACTTATGCGACAGCGGAGTTTACCCCACTCTGCTGTCGCATCGACGCTACTGGTCGGGCATATCGTTTTGACTCTTTAGTTATCATACTAAGAACGAGCAGCGTACCATTATTAAATCGCTATTGGTATTCGATCTGATAGACGTTTAAAAATGAGGAACTTCTTAAAAAGGGTTGTTGATTCTTGACCTTGTCTGGCATTTATAGGGCTATATTAAACGCTAAGGGGGATCATTTTAACGAATAACAAATATAATTTTGTCTTTGGTACAATTTGAATTTTTGTGAAAATAATATAAGTTAGTTAACCACGCTAATTGATTTTAAAGTAAATAAGAAGAGTTAAGGAAATTGACCAAAACGCGTATTACACTAATTTCTGCTTTCTTAGAACAGGTAGTGTTTTCATTTCGTTTTTGGGTAACTGGCCTATATAGCGCAAATAGCTTCTGTAACCTATGAATGTTATATTGATATCAAAACTACAGATTACATCATAACAAATATACAACAGTGTAATAAATACAAACGTACACATAACATAAACTAATAATTCGAAAATGGCTTTTTACATTGAACATTATTTTTTCAGCGCAAAGTCAAAGCCCAAATTAATGCGCGATTTTTTATCGTCTTCTAAAATTGTCCGATTACATTTACTTTTTTTCAGTCTAACCAAGTGGATATGCAAGTATAATTTCGAAGAAAGATTTAATTACAGAATGTATACTCCCGCTTGCAAATTGGACAGTAGTGAGAGTTATTTAGGCATTGCCTTAAGCATTCGGCGTGGAAAAAATGCTGACACGGAGTTATTCTTGCCCTGTTCATCTGGCTTAGACAAACTGCGCAAACGTCGTCGCAATTTTCGATTTCTTCGCTCGAAGCCCGTCTGAATCGGCCTAAGATCGCCTGTTCGTTCTTTAATTTTTTCAGACAGTTGCCCATCATTTCCTTGGTCCGCAAGTAAACGTTCATGTAAGCCGCCATAAATGCAAATCTGAACTGTCCGTACAGCAATAGCACGAGTATGAGAACTGCCGAAATACTAATGGTATAATAACGCAGTAAAACGGGCGCGTACAATAGTTCTAAAGCTTCGAATGCACTTATTCGCAAGAACACCAGGATATGCGGAAACAGTTCCATGAACACTCTTTCCGTGCACATGTAATACGACCAAGTAACGAACGTGTACAAAGCTGTAGGTTGGTAATGTTCCAGTCCTTGTTCGAGTCCGAAAACGAGTAACATGAACGTTACCGTTATTATGAAGGTAACAGCTTTTGTCCATTCGAGAACTATCTTGGTCGCCGACATCGCAACATGTTTGATGTTACTATGTTGAGTCATGTTGACGTACGGTGACCAATCTTCTTTTTCTATCAGCTCTTTGATATAGGAAACACAGTAGGTAATGACGTTGTAGAACATTAGTGAATACAAGCCTGTTATACGTTTCTGCGGACAGTTTTTACCTCCAAAGCTGCAGAGTAGGACTCGATCGCACACCATGAAGAAAATTAACTGAAAAAATAATTCAGTATTAAAGAAGGTCTGGCAGCTTGAACAACATACAATAATCGAAATTACACAAAATTTATTTTTTTCTTTGGGTCATGAATGACGACTAGAAATCTAATCTAATTTAATAAACCGCAAAATAATTATTAATAGATAGTAAGAATAAAACAATCTAGAACGCGTAAAAGGATTAAAATTAAAAATTATCTTAACAAGATGAGTATTATATTGTACCATTATGATATTTATTTACATTTGATTTATCTCAAGTTTATATCAATTTGAATCATTAGTACAAAACTTTATTTTCGATTTTAATATTATGTTTTGAATACGCTCACTTAAGATGTTTACCATATTAGCAATCTCTCTAATCTTTACCTGGTGATCTATTAGAATTTGCGCCAGCCCTGTCCGAAACGGGTACATCTCATATCATCCTCGTATATATCGAAATTCATTAGAAATTTGCAGCAGAGTTTCTGCGGCGTCATGTGACAAGATGAGACATTCGTAGATATCTACACGCCACAAGCCAGAAAAGGTAACGACGATTCCGTCAACCGTAAAAATTATGACATAAGGCATAAATCTTAATTGGTTATTTGGAAAAAAGAAGGGCAATCACGTAAACTAAACGGAAAGAGATTCCACCTGCTGAAGGAAAAAATTCTTTACTGCTCATTGGCAATTGCGATGACAAAACTAATCCAGTGACGATACAAATTAGTCTATATTCGGCAGATTTTGGCAAAATTTTTTTCTGGCGAACATGCAGCAAAGACGGTGAAAAAATTGTTACGAAATAGATTTACCAAATGCAAAACAATTGTGTTGTATTCCTTAACAGCGTCCTCGTATTGTAATAAGCTTGCATATCATTTATTAAAATAATATTTATCAAATAAATCCTCTTGTATTCTTAGATAAATCACTTTTATTACACCAGTTCATACACTACCGCTCAAAAGTGTTTAGGCACCCCTGTTTTCATGGATTATTCATACAGTATTATATGTACAAAAAAAAAACATTATGAAATATGTATTTAAGATGTAGATCAGTAAGATAAACAATCATTATATCGCATAAGGTTTACATCGTTTACCTGCACTTGGCCGGATTACCATAAACTGTTTATTGCGATGCAATTACAGTAATAGTCCCTCGGAATTTGTAGGTAAATTTAATCATCACTTAGATTGTAGGTGAAATCCGTAACCTATGGTCAGTTGCAGTGCGGTATTTATTCTATTAACATCGTAAGCGAAATATCGAGTGACCGTTTTTTTAAAATGCCTCCGCGAAGGGAAATTAGTGCGGAAGGACGTGCACTTATAATAGCTTACCATAAAAGTGGCATAGGTAATCAACAAATTGCCAAAAAAATGAAAATACACCACGCTACGGTCGACTATAACGTAACAAAATACCAGGAAACTGGCAGTTTTCTTAATAAAAGACGGAGTGGATGACCAAGAGCGGCAACATCTGCAGATGATCCCAGAATAGTGGTTACCAACAAGTTAAATATACGTAAAACAGCCCCAGAAATCACCGCAGAATTAAATGTTGGCCGCCCAAAACTAGTCAGTGTTTCTACAATCCAACGTCGCCTACAGAAAGTCGGGCTCCATGGACGCTTTGCGGTGAGAAAGCCCTTGCTACTGAAACAAAACAAGCAAAAGCGACTTAAATGGGCCCGTGAACATCAACACTGGACCATAGAAGAGTGGAACAACGTTCTATGGACGGATGAGTCCAAATTTCAACTGTTCGGAACCCGAAGACGAATATTCGCAAGAAGATCTGGGGGTGAACGTGCCAGAGAAGAGTGTATTGCTGGTACCGTGAAGCATGGAGGAGGCTCTATCATCATTTGGGGCTGTTTCGCTGGTACTAGCGTAGAGGACATTGTGAAAATTTACGGTATATTAAAAAAAGAAATTCTGAAAAACCACGCAATACCTTCTGAAATTCGACTTTTGGGTCAAAATTTTATCTTCCAGCAAGATAATGACCCAAAACATTTCTCTAAATTATGTAAAGACTATTTACGCCATTTAGAAGAGGAAGGAACTCTCAAAATCATGGAATGTCCTCCCCAGAGCCCCGATTTGAATCCGATCCCGATGCTATGAGAAGAACTGGATCGGGAAGTACGGAAATCAGCTACGACATCAGCTACAAACATGTGGAACAAATTGCAATCAAGTTGGACCTCAATAACACAAGAAACTTTGGCAAAACTTATTGCGAGAATGCCTCAATTGTGTGCTGCAATTATTAAATTAAGATGAGGTCACGTAGATGAAAGCAAAATTTAAGTTAAACATTTTAATTTTCGCATTTATTTAGTATATTTTTATGAATGTATGTGTAGATGTACATAAAAAATAAATATTATTAACATTTTTGCTGAGTTTTATACATTTTGGCTGCCAATAAGAGTGCATAAACACTTTGGAGTGGTGGTGTATATGCATATCTTTTATTTTTCGTATTGTTTTCCCCAAGATAGCAACGATATGAATATTTTGCTGGTCTTTTAATTTAAGTTGATTGATATGAAGAATATTTGCAGTGACTAATTGATTCGGATGTTGAAAAAAATTTTGATGATAAGCATATCATCAAAATCAATATCGCAGAAAAATACTAACATCTTTATTGATCCATTAACTGAGCAATTACTAAGTGATCAACGTTACTCTGTGTTAACATAAATAATTGTTTGTAAGCATTAATAAAAATTTCTTCACACTACACCCCACGTTTGACAATTTCAACATCTAAAAAATCAAGAAAATATTTTTTTTGTTAGTGAAGCGCAGTCTGGACTAGAAAGCATGAAACTCACGTCATCTGCTTTTTATTTCTCTTCAAAAAGTAATGTGATAAATAAATAAATTCTTGTAGGTATTTTTTTTTATTTAAAATATAAAAGAATAAACAGATAATTTGTCTATATTTAAAATCGGAAAGATTCGTTGTCATTAGCTGCACTATACATTTGGGATAACTGTGATACCATTTTCCGACGTAAAGCAAACACTGTATGTGGTTGCTGCATATGTAAAAATATCTCTTTTAGTATTTAAAGTAGAACTTAATGCTCTCACATTTCGCATAATTTAAACATATCCCATCTTTCTGTATAGCTGTGTGTTTTTGTAATAATAAGGACTTCTTGGCATATTCTTTTTACCTCAAAGAGCTTATCAATGATAACTTTAATAGTTCGACCTTGTAATAACTAGGATTTATACAATGAAATTATAGTATAAACTGGTTTCAAAATCTAATTTCAAATTTTTACTAATCAAAAAAAAACAATTGTAGCAATTAAATAATACAGATTGTCCATGGCTGACCGATAATACCTAACCTATGCATTTTAGAAAAAAAGTTTTCATATAGGAGGTATTTGCATATGAATGTAGTACAGGATGGGGTAAATTCGATACCTTTAATAGGGAACTTATATTTCTAAAGGAATTAGACGAAAATTGGCCCAAGCTTCTGGAGTTCGATTTTAAAGAGAAATCGATTGGTGAAATTCCTATTTTTATATCTTCCTTAATATAAAGAGATACAGAGCGTTTTCTTAAAATGTGCAATTTTTAAAAACCCTTGTATCTTTTTTATTTTTGAAAATACTTGATTTATATAAAAACTATACTTCTTCATTTGCCATTATTTTAAGATGGGTATGAATAGTAACTAACCAATAAAAAAACTATGAAAAATTCGACATGTTAAAGTGTTTTATAGAAGCAGGTGAAAATTAGGAAGCCGCATGTAACATTTACTAGCGTTCGACTCTCTATCTACGCTCGAGTTGATAAATTCAGCTCAGAGTGTAAGAAAACGGTGTCGATTATGTTTACAACAGAACGGTGGACAATTCGAACACTTGCTATATTGTATCATGTTTACGCATTTTTTAATAACAAAGGTATATTCTGTAAATTTTCCGTTTAAATATGTCGGTAAAAATTTTAGAAACCAACTTATTTTTGTTCTAATCATGATTAATTTCAAATTTTCAATATATCATAAATTTTCACCGAATAAATTCTTTTCATTTCTTAAAAGTATTGCTATTTATTAATGGTTTCCTTAGTCTAGTTTGTTTGAATTGTTATTTATAACGTTTAATATTAAAACAACGTTGTCGAAATCTTTTGTTTACATATTTACCTCCATCCATAGTCACCTTAAAATAATGTGAAAGGAAAAAAACAAATAGTTTCAAAGTTGTTTAAATAAAATGTGTATCAAGTGTTTTATATCATTCTAAAGGTAATTTTTAATTCTTTTCAAAAGCGTAAAAATATGTTCTATGTAAAAAAACACATCTTCGTAATATCTCAATAAATATGAGATCAAAAAAATAGAGCATAGGATTCTCCGTCAAAAAGCACCCGAATATAGTTTTCATATAAGTCAACTATTTTCACAAATAAAAAAGTTACAAAGTTTTTTAAAAATTGCATATTTTAAGGAAACGCTCTGTATCTCTTATATTAAGGAAGATATAAAGATAGGGATTTCACCAATCGATTTCTCTTTAAAATCGAGCTCCAGAAGCTTGTGTTAGTTTTTATCTAATCCCTTTAGAAATATAAGTTTCCTATTAGAAGTATCGAATTTGGCCCACCTGTACAACATAACATTACACTGAAATACACAGAGTGTTCAATTTCCACAGTGCACGATACTAATTTTTTTTAATAGAACATCGGTACATTATTACATTTTTTTTAATTCAGATCAATTTTCATCGATATACCCTGTACGTACCAATCTTAATTCTTCATCATTAACATAAATTGAGATGTTTGCAACATACCGTTGTTTTGCTTGTCGTTTTTTACATACAACAACAAATCACATTTTATTCGATTATTCTGCTTCGAATTATTATTGACTACCTTGTTTTCCTAATACCTCAAACCATACACGAAAGGCATAAATCTGGTTAGGTTAGGTTAGGTCTATTAGTTTCATAATCTTGAAAACTAGTTCTAAGAATCTTACAATTTTCTTAAAGCCTAGCTTAAGCTTTAAGAAAATTAAGCTTTAAGTTTAAGCCGGCCGGATTTCTGAAACCGCTTTTGAGAACCCGACTAATTCTGGTTACAACTAGTAAATTTGTTAGAATGAACTGTATTTAGTAATTAATAATTTATAATATAACTTACTTACTTATCGTCAATAAATCGTTTCATTCCTATTATTTTAATTATTTTAATAAATTCTGTGATAGTATTTCGAAGATATTGTAAAAAATTGAATTCGAATTAATCTATTTATACCTTCCCAATTTTACTTTGGAATTTCTATTTTAAAAATAGGTTTGAAGGGAATTCAACAAATGTTTATTTCACTTTAACTATTGCATACTTTAACTTCAAATTTCTCAAAAACGTATTTTTTTAAATACGCAAATTGTTTCGTAGGAAAATCCGCTTAGTTGATATGTAGATATGCCAGCACATACGAGTGTTCTACGAAGATGGTCATAAACCATAAGATTTTACTCGTACGTACTAAGTATTTTAACGTTGTAAGTTCTTAATTGATATGTAGTTTGTAGGAATTCATACAAGCGTAGTTCAGCAGTGCAAATAAATATTTATCGTAACAGTTCTTGCAATGCCAAAACATTTATAGTTACACTGCACAAGCTTGTTTAATGTGTTCAACGTAAATAAGTTGTAAACAATCTCGCATTTTGTGTAGTTATAGAGGAACCCATGTTTTGATGTTTAAAAGCAATTTCACCTGCATCGTTTCTAACTAATGCGCAGTGCCTAAGATTATAAAGATATCAGATGTAAATAATACTATGTGTCCTAGAAATCCCGAACGCGAATTAAGTTGGTAATCCGGATTTTATTTATCTACAGTTGGTGAAATCCAGTGGCGTGGTACAAAACCATGCCAAGATCATATTGTTCTGAATAATGACAAGCAATAAATCAGAATGAGGTTATATTTTTACAGACTTGTTATTAAAAACACTATGTGACTCTCTTGACAGAAAATGACAACTGACAGCACAATTAATCTGTTTTGTCTGACAATTACAGACAATTTATTTACACGTTTATGTACTCATCTCAAGCAGCAGTGTTACCACCAAAAGTTCATATATTTGTAGGGATGCCAACTTAATTCGCGTTCGGGATTTCTAGGACACAGTATAATAGTAAGAAAAGAATTTAATTTTTAAACCGTTTTTGGAATCAATGTGAAAAATACTTTGTTTTGAATGAATTGTTTTCAAAGTACATTTATTTTATTTTGCCCAAAAATCTCTTGATATAATATCAACTTAACAAAGTTTGTTAGAGACCGAAATATCCTTCCTATTGTACTTAGAAGTATGTGTATGTATATTTTAAGTTACCTGATTTGCCATGTTTGAGAGATTAGTCATTTTCATCAGTAGTCTCTCGCATCGATCAATTGGGAAGTAGATTCTTAACCAAATTCGCCAAACGGGTCCAGATATCTTCTTTGCGAAACCTGAAAAAAGGAATTTTCAGTTTATGGAAGAAATCATTTTGGGATTACACAGGGTGTTAGAGAAGGTGTCACAAGAGAGGGCATATTGTACGATCCCAAATATGTAGAAGTCTTATTGAACAGCAAACGCAAAAAATCAAATGAAATGTACAAAGTGTACTATGCTGTTCATACCAGCCATAATCATCGAAGTTTTCAGAAAATCACCGCGTCGGCTTGGATTTGGTGAGATTTTTGATCTACTTGTTTTTGCAGCTCTTCGGGGCAGATTAAAGTTATTAAGTATCCCCAAAGAAGGAAATCATTCGGCTTTAAATGAGGCGAACTCGCAACTCTTGATACAGGTCTGCCTCCAATTATCCAGCTTTGTCCAAAAGTTACACGGAACTTTCGTTCACTAACGCCAATCGAACAACTATCGTGTTGGTACCACAAATGTTGCCTTGATTGCGTTCTGCGAAAGGTTCGAGTAAGCGGTAATCCGTTAGTGGGTTTGGTAAAAGAATCGAACAATTTAGGAATTCTCTAAGACAAGAGGATCGAATTCGTACCTCGGCTGATCTCATCTCCGGATTTTGCTGTAACCGCGTTATAATTGCCTCGTTTGCCCAGAGGTGGAACATTGGTCTCCTGAAATCGTAGGATTGATGACTGGACTTACAAGAACACGAACTTGAGAGATTTGGCGGTTAGAATCAGTATCAACGTAAAGACGTTGCGCTTCTCTGATATTCCTGTTGGTACTAACGTAAATGAGATACAAGCCGGCTAATTCAATGTAAGAGCAAACAAGTACAGCAGAAATTCAAGTAGAAGAAGAAATAAGTGAGAAGAATACAAAAAAAGGAACTATTCTCCGTAACTTCGAAATCGTCCACTTGTTCATTAAGACATTTCCGCATATTTTGTACCATGCTATTCTCCCTTAAAATTTGTGGCGTTCCTTTCTTTACACACTGTATATCCAAGAATAAACAACGTCATAGTTACTTTCCGCATCTACGCAAATGTTTATTTTTGCCATTCACTATATATTAACTACACACTTTTACTGCATATTTTATGAAAAAGACGCAATACGTAGATGAAAATAGTTACTTTACCTAATTCAACAAAAACAACTTCAAACGTTTGTGCTCTAAAATAAACTGCCCAAAGTTGTTTTCGGGTCGATATAAGTTGGATAGTTTAGTTTTATTACGTGTAAATGACACGCGATTGTTCTGTAGTGATTATTCTCCACCCAGATTTTTAGGCAGTTGTAATTTTCTATACGTTTACACTCTAATGAAGTTGTCTTAAAGTAATTGCAGGGAGGAATCGTCGAACTGCCATTGTCATATAGCTATACGTATTTTTTTTGAATGGACAGCGTGTATCTATTTTTATTTATGCTACTTGGCCTTTACACTATTGTCTTTACCCAGTAAACAAATTTGCATCACAATTCTGTAAAATTGCCAAAAGTAATACTTTTAGAGATAAAGTCGACTTTTCCGCAGCTAATTTGGAAAGTATCAAATAGCGATGTTCATGAATATAAAATTTTTAGAAATATTGTGATTTTAACATTTTTATTGAAACAAGCACATACAGGGTTAGTCGTGAGGAGTAGACTAAACTCTATGAGTGTATTCTACAGTTGAAAATAATGTAAAAAAACTGAAATGTTGTTATCCGATTTTTATTTGTTTTCGAGTTACAGTGTAATTAAACATGTCGATTTAGTATATCATGTTTATGTACAGTTGCGAGCAAATGAATAGGGAGACTAATGCAATTGTGAAAGAAAGTCTTTATTTATTTGTATTTTCGAATAAACAAAAGTTTAAAATAGGAAACTATATACTACAAACTACGGACAATTAATACATAGCAATAAATTGCAAAATATACTTTACGATACAAGAACACACGCTAATATAAATTATTCCATATGTAAAATGCGAGCATTGAAATAGGTACACTGGAATTTCGATTAGGTGGGATACCCCTTTGCTTTAATGACTGCGGCACATCTCCTAGGTATGGAATCGATGAGATGCCGGCATCGTTCCACGGGAATATTGTCCTAGACCTCCTCAACACATCGAAACAGTTCTTCGAGGTTTGAAATATTTTTATCCTGAATACGAAGTTTCACATCTTGCCGCAAGTTTTCGATTGGGTTTAAATCGGGACTACAAGAAGGCCAATCAAGAAGATCTACATGATTTTGTCGAAACCAGTCCTTTGCAATCCTAGCTGTGTGCTTGGGATCATCGTCTTGTTGGTACTTCCAAAGTACGGACAAACGATCCTCCGCATATGGCAGCATAACGTTGGATAAAATATCAACATACACATGTCAATCCATTATTCCATTAATTTTGTGCAACGGACAAACTCCTATATAAGACATACAACCCCAGACCAACACATTTCCTCCAAACCCTTTTACTGTTTTTATTGTATGCTTAGGATTCATCGCTTCATTGGGACCTCGCCGTACATATCTTCTGCCATCCGATCCCATTCTATTAAATTTTGACTCGTCACTAAACAATGCAAATTTCCACTGATCTGCAGTCCAATGCAAATGATTTCTGGCAAACTGTAATCTTTTCATTCTATTTGTTTTGCTTATAAGCGGTTTATGTCTAGCAATCCTACCATGTAATCCGGCTTCTTGTAATCTTGGTCTGACCATCCATGCACTAATTGGTCTATCAATCTCTGTAATTACATCTTTGTGTATATCTGCCGCCGTTTTTAATGGATTCGCACGTGAGAGACGTGCTATGTGTCTATCAATGCGAACCGTCGTTTTCTTAGTTCTTCCCTGTTTAGGAATTTTTTCGCAGATTCCGTATTTTTGGAAATATTTTATTTCATTAGCAATCATATTTTTCGATACAGATACTCGGTTAGCTATTTTTCTCAAACTCAAACCGTTTTCGTGAAGTGTAATTATAATTTTTCGATGCTCGGACCTACAATGTTTTTCACGACCCATTTTTAAAATAATTTAGTCTGTGCTACCGTGAAAATTAATTATTTTGCATTTTAATATACAAAAATCTATTTTGTGTAATTGCGTTTTAATAATATAATATTAAGTTACTTCTAAAAGAACTTAAAGAAAACTAAATAAAAGATTATGACAAATGTCCCCATTTAAATGCTCGCTTGCATGAGACCGATCGTGAGAAATGTAAACATAACATTTTAATACTTCCGAGAAATGCAGGTGTGATGTCTAAGGCATATACTTTTATTCATTTCTAAGAATTTTATTAAAAAAATTATTTTGCTTCGTTTTAAATTGTAGAAAAACACGAAACCTTAAATATATGATTAGTGTCCCTATTCATTTGCTCGCCACTATATATATTCGTAGTAGTGAGATTGGAAGCAGTCGAGAAATAGTGTCGAGTGTTTTGTACGTCTAATGCGTCTAATGTCACTACCTCTAGGTGATTGTTGACATAGTGAGGGCGCTGCCATTATAAAAAAATTGGATTTTGGAGTAATAACTTATAACTTTGTTATTCGGGTATTGTGACATTAACTTGAGATAGGGTATAGGGAACCTTTTTTATGATGGCAGCGCCCTCACTATGTCAACAATGTAGTGACATTAGACGCATTAGACACACAAAACACTCTACAGTACTTCTCGGCTGCTTTCAATCTCACTACTACGAATACATACATAAACATGATACACTAAATCGACATTGACATTTACATCGACATTGTAAATGTTTAATTACACTGTAACTTGAAAACAAAGAAAAATCGGATGACAACATTTGAGTTTTTTTAAATTATTTTCACCTATAGAATACACTCCTAGAGTTTAGTCCATTCTTCACGACTCACCCTGTACAAAACACAAAAGTAATCGAGAAGGCTGAATTGCTTTTGATTGTTGGTTATATCTCACAGGTTGGATGGATTGAAATTTTAAATTACGTCTGATGCGTAGTAAGAAATTTGTTAATTCAATTTTCATTTTATGCTTGTCGACGGATCTTATACTGTGTCCTAGAAATCCCGAACGCGAATTAAGTTGGCATCCCTACAAATATATGAACTTTTGGTGGTAACACTGCTGCTTGAGCTGAGTACATAGACGTGTAAATAAATTGTCTGTAATTGTCAGACAAAACAGATTAATTGTGCTGTCAGTTGTCATTTTCGGTCTTGTACAAATTATTTGGTTTGATTTTGTCTTATCTTCTTTTCAGAGCTCATTAATTCTCTTTTTCAACTTGTATTTTAATAATCACTATTTTAACCTGTTTTCAGTATTAACCGGAAAGCCAAGATGTTTACGTCTGAGCTAGACGCATACATTCTTATGGCCCACTTTCGAAGTGCAACTCGCAACCAGGATGGAACTTGGTCGTACAGTTTACAGTCTTGCTTCGATCAGTTTGTGGAAGCATTTCCTAATGAAAATGTTAACTATAGAGTTTTCGGCCATCACAAACGTCAGATTATAAATCGTTTTGAGAGAAAAAATTGTATTTGTAAGGATAAACCAACCGGAAGACCTACAATATTAACTGAAGCTGTTGTTAATGATATTGAAGAGCGAATGAATCAAAGCCCCAAGAAATCACTGCGGAGGCTCTCTGCACAGTCAGGTGTAAGTAAAAGTAGTTGCGCAAAGGCTCTGCATAAAAATTTACATATGTATCCCTATCAAGTGTCAGTTGTGCAGCAATTGTACCCTCGTGATTATGAACAACATATACTGTACTGTCAATGGTTCAACGAGCACCTTAATAATAATGATTTGCTGGATCTAACCTTCTTCACTGATGAAGCATGGTTCTATTTATCTGGTTATGTAAATAGCCAGAATTACCGAACGTGGGCTACGGAAAACCCTCACACTTTTGTTGAAAAAGAGTTGCATCCATTAAAAGTTGGAATTTGGATTGCGATATCAAGAAGAAGAATAATAGGGCCGTGTTATTTTCATTGAATAATAGTGTTTTTAATAACAAGTCTGTAAAAATATAACCTCATTCTGATTTATTGCTTGTCATTATTCAGAACAATATGATCTTGTCGTGGTTTTGTACCACGCCACTGCATTTCAACAACTGTAGATAAATAAAATCCGGATTACCAACTTAATTCGCGTTCGGGATTTCTAGGACACATAGTATATTTTAAAGCAGCTTATTGCAAATCACCAAATATTTATCATTGAGATCCGTTTTCGTGTAGTCGGACAAAATCAGTTGGACGGGGAGTGGTCTTATTCTATAGAGCAATGTATGAACGAATCACGTCTTCAAGTTTTCGCATTTTGCAGAATCATATTTTGATTTATATCAGTTCATTGCGTTGGTAAATTCCATGAAGTTGGAGCTACAAGTCGCAAACCCGGTACAGGTAGACTAAAAAGAAACTGCAGAAACTATTATTGATCTAAACAGGTGAATAAATCATTTAGCTAAAACATCAATTAGAAAGCTCTTACCGGGAAAGAATTTGTTGTATAGTACTTGCCTCTCAAAAAAGATCTCAAAAAATGTCTGTATAATAGTTCGAGTTGTGCATGAATTCAAGTCTTTTGATTACGTAATGTGCGATGAGTACTCATACAAATGATTACAATATCCGTGACAAATCCTTTTTCTCATACGAAATTTGGTCCCGACTTAATAATCTTGTTAATAAACAAACGTATATGGTCCAATGAAAACCGTTATGTCATGATATAGAAGTAATTGCATTCTAAAAAGGTTGGTGTTTGGACGGCAGTTTCATGCAAAAAAATTGTTGGTTCATTTTTTCGGAAAGATATCGTACTAGCTTATTACAACGATGGATACATTGAACAGGATACTACAAACAGTTGCCCTCTTACATGGATGTTTTCATAACCGCAGGTAGCGTGTTATAGTTGTATACGATGTTGAGGTTCGTGATAGTGTTTGCTGGTTTAAATCTTTCTTTAGTAGCTTTCTCTAACGAAATGCACTGTAGCAGACTTTTCTCCACAGTTTCCCGACCTAACTGTTTTGGATTATTTTATTTTTCCACGCCTAAAAAGTACAGTTCTTAAAGATACACTACGCACAAAACAATAACCTATTCATACAATTCAGAATGTTTGTAACACGACAACGCTTCAACGCCTCATCAACACATTTAGCTTTCATGTTGTTAATGAGTAAATGTTTGTGTTGAAACCGAAGCATTTCAAATTTTACTGTAATTGTTTGCTATATAATCTCTTACGTTTATTAAGAAATAAATGTTTATTCTGTTAACTTTGTTATTATTGTCTTATATGACCGCATTTACTATTTACGCTTTAAAAAGAAATCTATCTGCATAATTACTATCAAATATGTTAAACGTAATTTAAAGTTTCAGTTTGGATATGATTTAAGTATTAGATGTAGTGGTTGCCGATATAAAGTAGTTATTTACGAAACAAAAGTGCATGAAGACATTTCACCAGTTGTATGGCTTTCTAGTTTAATGATTTACTTATTTTTATTTCTGTAACATTCAAAAAGCACCAAGTTTCCTTCACGTACTGATTTGAACGGGTGTAGTTGCCGACTATGGTATATGAGTACAGGGTGAGCCAAATTCGATACTTTTAACAGGGAACTTATATTTCTAAAGGAATTAGACAAAAATAAAAAAATAAAAAAAAATAGACACAAATAAAAAAGTTATAAGGGTGTTTAAAAAATGCACATATTAAGAAAACGCTCTGTATCTCTTATATTAAGGAAGATATAAAAATAAGGATTTCACCAATCGATTTGTCTTTAAAATCGAGCTCCAGAAGCTTAGGTCTAATTCCTTTAGAAATATACGTTTCCTATTAGAAGTATCGAATTTGGTCCACCGTGCACAATAAGTCAATAAGTAATAAAAAAAAAACCGCAGAGGTCCTCTCAATTATGTTTTATGTGCTATATACTAAATCGAATACTTAGCAGAAGAACTGCACGTATTACATTTCGCCAAGGAAATTTTTACTTTTTATAACATTATAATTTATTACTAAACCAGGTGCTCGTTCCAACTGTAGATTCTTATTAAAGCTGCCAAATATTACTATGATACGTTACAGTTAATCTTAACCACAAACGTACTTTAAGGTTAAAGTTGTTTCTATAACTTCGAATATTCGGTATTCACTAGATTTGTAGGTTTTATATACTTTTTCAAAAATAGCTTTCGTTACATTATATTGCAATGTTTCAAATTTGCATTCTATATTTGTTTTTGTTTTTTGTACATTCGAAAGTACACGTTTTCGTCGGTGACATCAAAGGTGAATTGCTGACAGTTTGAAAAAGAAACTAAAGTAAGACGCGTTACGTAAGAATCTCCGTGTTCCTTCAAATGACCGTACTTGAATTAAATTCGAACTTGAAATTACATTTTACCACCGATTTTTGTATTACAGACTGCGATATGCTACCAGAATTAGCAATATAGCGTCTACCAATGAGTATCGGGAACCGAAAGACTGTTCGGGTTTCCTGGTGTACTTGACGACTTATAGCATTGTGAAGACAAAATAAAATTATTTTCTATAAAGTTATAGGAAGAATTTGCGTTTAATATGAGAAATAAGGAACTAATATGGAGTGAAGGTCAGTGAAGGTACAGTACAGGTACAGGTACATTAGAGAAAACAATATTACGTCATATATTACGCTAGTACTAACTTCAACATTGAATATAATTGCAATGCCGTTGGAGTACCACGGCCGCCTATGATATTAGCGTATATACCTGCGTTTTAGCAACGAGACCTTGAACAATTTACACTGACCAATAAGGCTTTTACCCTTAGTTAGTAACTGATGAAATTGAACAGCATATATAAAGTAAAAATGATTCGAAAAGCGACAACATTGGTTTAGCTCTGGTTACAGAGAAGATGCCTTTATAGTATGGCCGGTAATCTGGTCTACCGCAATAATGTCAATAAACTTTCTGAAGCTTTTGGAATACATCATGATCCCAGTTCTTGGAGATTATTCATAGACTCACCAAAGACCAGCCTAAAAGCAGTTTTGCTGCATAATGGAAACCACTATCCTTCTATTCCGATAGGTCGTGCTGTTTCTATGAAAGAAACTTACGAAAATCTGAAAATTTTATTAGAAAAGATAAAGTATAAAGACTATTCCTGGAATATTTGCGCAGATTTTAAAGTAATTGCAATTATTTTGGGCATGCAATATGGTTACATCAAATACTGTTGCTTTTTATGTCTTTGGGAAAAACATTACCATCAGCAAGAGTGGCCACTACGACAACAGTTTATACCAGGAGAAGATAATGTACAACATCGGCTTCTAGTAGAAAAAGAAAAGATCATAATACCGCCTCTCCACGTGAAACTTGGGCTCACGAAAAACTTTGTAAAGGCACGGGATCTCGAAGGTGAAGGTTTTAAATACCTTCGCGAAAAGTTTCCGAAATTAACACAAGGGAAACTGAAAGAAGGTATTTTTGTTGGACCTCAGATACGAGAAATAGTAAATGATGAAATCTTTGAAGCCAAATTAACAGCGAAGGAAAAAACAGCTTGGCTCTCTATGGTACAACTTTTCACGAATTTCTTGGGAAACAAAAAAGCTAACAATTATAAAATTTTAGTAATGGATATGTTACAAGCATTTCACGTTGCTGGCTACAATATGCCCCTTAAAGTGCACATTCGCCATACTCACTTGGATTTTTGTCCAGAAAATATGGGCGACGTTAGCGATAAACACGATGAGCGCTTCCACAAAGACATGGGAATGGAAAAACGGTATGAGGGGAAATGGAATCCTGTTATTTTGACAGATTACTGTTGGATGTTAAGAAGAGATGCTGTAGATATTGCTTATAACTAAAGAGTCCAAACGATGTGCCCGACCAGTAGCGTCGATGCGAGAGCAGAGTGGGGTAAACTCCGCTCTCGCATAAGTAGTAAAAATAAACGATGCATTTAGTTGCCGTTCTAACGTGTTAAAGTATACGTTGAAAATGTTGCGAGGTCGTAAAAATAATGCGTCAAATCGGTTGTCTGCTACCGTAGTAAATAAATTTATACATCGGTTTCCCGATTTGATATATGACGGTAAGGCAGTGAAATGTTTAGTTTGTGAACCAACTTTATTATCTTGGAAAGCGAGTCAGTGTCAAAGACATATAAATAGTGACGAACATAAATTGAAAAAGATTAGACGCAAATCATATAATGAATTTGTGGTTGATTTAACAATGATGCTAATTGCGACCAATATAGCAATACATAAAGTCCAACACCCAATGTTTCGCCAGTTTTGGAATAAATACAATCCTACGTGGAAATTACCATCTAAAAATACGCTACACAATTACGTACCATCAGTGCGTGAAAGAATTGTAAATTTTACCAAAAAGACGGTGAAAAATAAATACCTTTGGTTGACAATGGACGAAACTACAGATATTAAAAAACAGTCCATCCTATCCATTGTCGTAAGGACGCTGACCCCACAAGGATCTTCTGACTCTTATTTACTAGCCTGTAAACGAATGCCAGATTGTACTGCCACGGCGATACGTAGTGTATTAATAGAAACACTACACAAATTTGAAATTTTACCGGAGCAACTGTTAATGTTAGTTACCGATGCTGCCGCGGTTATGTGTTCCACAGCAAAATTACTCAAAACGATTCAGTCAAACCTGCTGCACGTCACATGTTTGCTTCACGCTTTACACCTTGTAACAAACATTATACGTACAAGTTATCCTGATGTGGATGAACTAATAGGACAAACGAAAGCGGTTTTTCTTAAATCTCCGAAACGTATTCGCCTATTTCATTCGCAGTGTCCTGACATACCCGAGCCGCCGCAACCAATTCTTATACGATGGGGTACGTGGTTAGAAGCAGCATTCTATTATAATAAACATTTTGAAAAAATTAAATCAGTAGTTTTACAACTAGACGGCAAAGAAGCGGCTGCAATAAGGCTCAGTCAGGTTCAATTTAAAATTCCTCAAGTTGCAGCAAATTTAAAAATTATTTACGACAGTTACGTTCCAATAGTGGATGCAATAAAAAAGTTACAGAACAGTGCTCTGTCCTTATCGGACTCATTAGCAATTATTGACCACGTAGAATTAGCGCTGCATATCCTTGATGATGAAAAAAGTGTTTGTGTTCGTGAAAAATTTAATAGTGTATTAGATAAAAATGTAGATTTTACAAAATTACGGCAACTTTTTACCAATACTGAAGATACGTTGTACAGATACAAAGAGCACTTTAACTATGCAAATATAATATCTCTCAACGTCGAACAATCCTTTTCAGCATATAAGCGTTTATTTACGTCGCTACGTACGAATCTTTCCGAGACTAATACAGAAACATATATGATGGTGCAATTACTTCATCGCGCACATCCGGATATTTCTGCAACAATGTAAACATGTTAGGTAAGTTATTTATGTTTTTTCTTAACGTTTTGTAAAGTGATTCAATATATTTATTTTTAAATAAGCGCACTGTTATTCTGGTAAACTCTCCACGCAACGCCAATGCTCGGGCACATCGTTTGGACTCTTTACTTATAACTGACGGAGCAGTATTACTTCACATTTCTAATTATAATAATTTGAAATATACATTAAATTATTATCTAATCTAAAAAACCTTTTCGTTGAGATATAAAAAAATCGAGCTAACTTGACCTTCAACCTTTTATTGAAATAAATGTTTGTATGTTTTCTATTGAAATTAGTATAAAATATTTTATGGCAAAACCAAAAGTTGAAATTTGTTGACCAGTGTTATTCGCGGTGCATTCGATGTAAATGTAGTTTTCTTTAACGAAATGCAGTGTAGCTGACTTTGACTTCCTTTTTCGTTAGACCTGTATTTCTCACATTCCTAAGCTATCTTTAGCTAGATGTATATTTACATAATAAATCTCCAAATACACACAGAGGAAACTGTTTAAGGAAAAGCTTTATTCGGATAGATGTTTTTAAAGTAGACATAGCTTGTATTAACTACATTCATTAATAATATCGGAAAAGGAATTGGCAACATTTAGTTTGCGCGGTTACAATAAACAAAACGCCTCTTTACCCGCTGATTTCGCTGATTTTGATTTAGTCCAAAATGTAGTCTTAAACGCAAATAAACGTTTCAGGACATTTAAACATCTAGACAATAATTTTCAATACCCTGTCTGATTCCTTCGAAACCGGTTTGTTTTTGGAAAGACTATGTGAGGAATAGACTATTGAAGAAAAGTATTCTAAATATATGAAATATTCCAAATGGTTGGTACAACTACTTTAGCAGTTGATTTAAAGGAACCGAACTGTGCATCAATCATTTATGTTTGAAAAACAATAAACTACTTTAAGTCCGTCTACTATTTGCAGTTATGGCTATATCCGAAACTAAAAGGACAGCTAAAAGCTAAACTAAAAGAAATATCTATTATTCCCGCATGAAAAGCAACATGGTTGTTGGTTGACTTTTCTTTTCAATATCGTTAATTTCTGATTTCACGGCTGCAAAGAATATTTAAAGAAGGTACCGGCATAAGCTAAATGAAACGACAGAAGTAATTTTGCATCCGTTGTTCCTATTCTTCCGAACCCCGTTTAAATATGTTGGTAACCAATACCACATTTCCACAACTTAAAAAGCAAAAACACATCAGAATGTCAGCGTGGCTCCAATTGTGTTTTTCTCCAACTAATACCGCCGTTTGCCGCGCAATTCAAATCAGCCGTTTAGGAAGGAGTGATTTACATATACACAGATATAGATTCCTAAAGCTGTCCTGCGCTTATCATCTCGTATTAAGCAATCGAAGAACTGTTCGAGGGATGGCATGGAGAAGAGTACTCGGCTTTTGTGGCCGCTTTCTATATGGCAGGTTTAGCTCGTCGATTCGAAGTATGAGGCAATTAGAGGTGTTACCTAAAGAAAAACATGTTCGGAACCGCTGCTTTTGCCGCGAATAACTCTATCAATACCATGAAGAAGCTGTATTAGAATTATTTCCTCTTTTTTTATAAAAAACAAAGTTTGGTCTTAACCAAGTAACACTGCTTTTAAACATTCTTGTATGTGAACTATTCTTTTCTGGAAAAATGTTAGTATCATAAAACGTTTCTTACAATTGTCTTCAATAAACTTAAATGAACGTATCATAATATAAAACATACATTTACTGAAACTACACGTAACTGCCATGTTCATGGGCTATTCTACTTTATTTTCATGCTCCTACTATAAAACTTTCTTTTGAAGTTATAATAGGTTAAAGAGACCAGGAATGTTAACAATTTTTATGGGGGTAGTGACCGCCTACGGTACATCTTGAAAAGAATTGTTTCAAGCGACCATTTTATTCAAAGAAATTGATTTATAAATTCGTTGTAATCTACAATATATACTTGTAAATAATATTTCAAATACGTTTCGTACAAATTTATCTTTTAAGCGAATATTCAGAGATACTTCTGGTGTAATGTTTATAATTAATAAGGTATAGAATTTATTTCATTTGTAATTTTTTGATAAAGACATTAAAGAAGCGAATATCAAAGATGAAATGTTTAAGTTAATTTTCGTGTATACGAAAGATAATTTTAAAACCCAGATGTTCGTGCCAATAAAATATAGCTCCGATTAAAATTAACTGGAATCAATCGTACGGCAACCACTTCTAGTGAGCGTGCTAGTTTGTAAATGATTTAGTGTATTGTAGATTACTTTGGAAACCTTGTTTTCTTTTTAATGTTGGGGAACGCATACGTGCTCTCAAAAATTCTGTACACTTGAACGGATTACTTTAATAGCTAAATTAGACTCAAGGATGTTCAATTGAATATGAAACAGAAACGAATACCGGTATGTTTGATTTTCCTTCGGAATATGATAAGCGGGACCTTTCTACTACTTCTTGCATAGACAAGTTTGAAATGATAAGGTCTTCTTACTATAATAATTAGTTAAGTAAGAATCTGTTGTTTAATATTAAAACGATGTTGCTTAATAAATGTTGCTGAAGTTTTACGCGAAAAAGGGTTACTTGTTAACAAATCGTTATCTATTTATTAAATAGTCTAAAACTAATTGTTAAAATAATGCGAAGCAATTTCAATCTAGTTGAACTCCTTTTTAACATTATACGGCAAATAACTTAGCTCAATTATTTAAATACAACGAGCATGTGATAAACTGCACTATACATTAAATACTTCCACCGCAAAAGAATAAGTGTTATCTTATGTGACTGTTCCATTGTACGATAGTTCTATGAATTATTAGAAAATAGATATATGAAAACTATGCAGTTTATAAGGACCATTCGCTTTGGATAACCATTACTAGATACTGATTTAATGGATTGAAATGTGACCGAGCATCCATCTTTGATAAGGAGCGATAAGGAGGTCGCCTAATTGAGGGGATTACGAACGATATGATCAATAACGTTTATAATATCGTGTTAGTAGATCGCTAGAGACAGACGAACATTCACGAAATTGTGGCCAAAACACATATTTCTATTTATATAAGTGTATATTTTTGTTTTTATGATGGGAAGGCATTCAGGAGATGGAAGTCATTTGACGAATCGTAGACGTAGCATATTTATGCATAATTACGTACGGACGTGGGTCGTTCCACAAAACAATTGCCTTCTTTGTAGGATTGATATCGTCCAATCCTGAACCTTCAGAAACACAGGTATTCAAAAATTTCTTCTAGGCTTCAAGGCATGTTATAAAGGTGAAATAACATGATTAAATACGCTTTGTGAAGCCCTGTAACGTTCGCAGTTTCAGGACAGGAAGTTCCTACAAATACCAACAAAACTTTATGGTATACCTACTTTACAACAGGATTTTTGGAATATTATAAGTGGAAAATACCATACCTTCCAATACGTTAGCAGCAACTTACTGTCTTTCTGTTTGAAGGTGATATTTCAACCGATCACCGGTTGATGATGAGGACCATTCTTGTCCTCGACACGGCCATCCCGAGTTAATTATACTGGCCAACAAATTTCAACTTTTGCCATAAAATAAGTTATACTAATCTGGATAGAAAACATATAAACATCTATTTTAATAAAAATTAGAAGGTCAATAGATCATAATTTAATACACTCCGCCAAAAAAGTATCGCATAATTTAGTTTTGAATCATAAAAGTATCGCATAATCTTTGTTTGTAGCATAAAGTTGTAAATATACTTTAATGCGCTCTAAGATATAATTTCTATGATTGTTTAAATAAAATACAGGCCAAATAAAAACAAGAACTCATACTTGAGATTTTTATTAAAACAAGAAATCATAATTTTGGAAAGAAAAATGTCATAACAGTAGCTTTTAATACTGAGTATTGCCACCTCTGGCTCTTATGACCGCTCGCATACGGTTTGGCAGAGATTCGATTAACCTCCGTATATAAGCCTGATCCAAATTCTCCCACTCGTCACGCAAAGCATTTCCTAGTCCATGTAGGTCCGCTGCATTGGATGATTATTGCAACATGCGGTCGTGCATTATCGTGCATTAACATGAATTCGTTTCCTATAATTGGCGCATATGCTTCTACATGTTCTTCTAAAATGTCGGTGGTTCCTAGTGAGACGAGGGGTTGTTACAGCTACTCTAGCTCTTAATCTACTCTGTCGTAACCTATTCCGAATAGTTTGAGTACTCACACGAGTATTTGTGACTCTAGCCAAGTTATATGTCTTCGACGTAATGCTTGTAGTAGTAAATAGCGGTCATCTTGGCGAGTAAAACATCTTGGACGACGTGGTACAGGTCTTCTACTGTAATTGCCTGTTTTCCTATATCTGGCTACGGCTCTAGAAACACTTGACTGATTGATGTTCATCAAATTAGCAACGTATGCTTGAGATCGTCCATCTTCGATTAAAGCAACTATAGCGGCCACTTGTTCTGAAGTTAAATTGCTCATTTTAGTTTTAAAATCGTTGGTACAGAACTCTGACTTCGCACTTTAAAATTTGTCAGTATAGGAAGACTTTCAATAAACAACTGAACAAACCTTACACATACGCATTTTTCTAAATGTGTTCCTTTAGAAAAATTTTTGTTTCAATGAAAAGGTTTTTAGATTAGATCATAATTTAATGTATATTTCAAATTATTATAGCTAAAATGTGAAGTAATACTGCTCCGTCTCTTATAAACAATATCTACAGCATCTCTTCTTAACATCCAACAGTAATCTACTAACATAACAGGATTCCATTGCCCCTAATACCGTTTTTCCATTCCCATGATTTGGTGGAAGCGCTCACTGTGTTCATCGCTAACGTCGCCCTATTTTCCGGACAAAAATCCAAGTGAGAATGTATAATGTGCAATTTAAGGGACATATTACAGCCAGTAGCGTGAAATGCTGGTAACATATCCATTACTAAAGTTTTATAGTTGTCAGCTTTTTTGTTTTTTCCTTCGCCGTTAATTTGGTTTCAAAGATTTCATCGTTTACTATTTCTCGTATCTGAAGGTCCAACAAAAATACCTTCTTTCAGTTTCTCTTACGAAACTGAACGAAACGAAACTTTTCACGAAGGTATTTAAAACCTTCACATTCGAGATCCAGTGCTTTTACAAAGTTTTTCATGAGCCCAAGTTTCACGCGGAGAGGTGATATTATGATTTTTTCTTTTTCTACGAGAGGCCGATGTTGTACATTATCTTTTCCTGATATAAACTGTTGTCGTAGTGGCCACTCTTGCTGATGGTAATGCTTTCCATGCCGACTATCCCAAAGATATAAAAAGCAACAGTGTTTGATGTAACCAGATTGCATACTCAAAATAATTGCAATTACTTTAAAATCTGCACAAATATTCCAGGAATAGTCTTTGTACTTTATCTTTTCTAATAAAATGTTCAGATTTTCGTAAGTTTCTTTCATAGAAACAGCATGACCTATCGGAATAGAAGGATAACGGTTTCCATTATGCAACAAAGCTGCTTTTATGCTGGTCTTTGATGAGTCTACGAATAATCTCCAAGAACTGGGATCATAATGTGTTCCAAAAGCTTCAGAAAGTTTATTGACATTATTGCAGTAGACCAGATTCCCGCTTTTGCCGCTTTATTGCCGCTTATTTATAATATTGCCGCTTTTCGAATCATTTTTACTTTGTATGTGCTGTTCAATTTCATCAGTTACTAACGTAGGGCAAAAACCTTGTTGGTCAGTATTATTATCTATTACTAAATAATAAATAAACTTGTGTGGTGTGGAGGTGCCGATACTTATGTGTTGTTTACCATACTACGCCACAGTCCTTGCTATCATTATTGAACTTAACTAAAATTTTAATTTATGTCGGTGCAACTGCTCATTAGTTAAGCAGCTATATTTTTCGAAAATTCATTTTATACAGTCCGGGATGGAATATAAGCAAACATTTACCACATGACCCCACTTAATATACAACATTTTGCTTAAAAGAAGATATTCCTTCAATCATGTGAAGTACGTACATTTACTTGTTAAAACACTGCGTAAACAATGTGAGCTTGTATTTACCGTAAAATGATCTGCTTACTTCCAGCAACACGCTCTATACCGACTTGTTTTAAATAATTCACGCCGGGAGTTCGAGAAATACATGTTACATGGATGGCTTAAAAAGTTGGAATATCGCAAGATCAAGTCGAGAAATAAATTTATTAAATACAAATCAGCCGTCTTTTTTAACACGGACATTTATCATACCATCTTCGTAGAACTTTCAAATATTGTTCTAGGTAGCGTTTACATAAAGAAACACTTTAGGTTTGGTCGGCTAGATTAAGTAAATGCTTGACTATGCGACAGGTCGTCTAAAAATAAATTAACTTCAAATTTATATGTATATAGGTGTCAAATAACATTTGATATGCAAATGTATCGAAATAAGGGAATTCTAATACTCATCTGATAGTACAGAATGCATAAGAAATAGCTTTTAAAAGACAGCTTTTAAATTAATTTGATAATGCCCATCGACTAATAGATAGAATGATAGGATAATAAAATATGGAGAAAAAATACACATGCAGTAGAGCAGCAGCTTCATCGAATTTATAACCCAAAGTAAGAAAGCAGTCTGTTAGCACACAAAATCACCTTCTGAATTCTAGAAATTATTTCCAATCGTTTTCGTCATTGTATACTGATGTTACGCAATAAACTACTCTAGTTTAGAAACACTATACGTTATATGTTTCATTGTATATTTATCGGCAATTAACTTTTGTTTAGTCTACAGTCTTTTTATTGTGTTCTAAATTTTAATGCATACGATGTGAACATATTTATTGTTGTATTACAGTTTGATTTTTAATTTTAAGCACGCAACGTAAGGATATTGGGTATCCCAAAGAGAATAATAATTAAACGGATTAAATGATGACATTTCCGTATCAAACCGTTTAAAAGTCTGACATAATATCTTCGCTGCTTCCGTGAGAAATTGACATAGATTAACAGGTACTGAATTTTGAACAGTTTTGGATAACTGATTTGTAAACTTATTTTTTTACAAACAAAGTAAGAGGGACCGTGGTAACTTAGGGTTATTGTCATAACCTTTATAGAACCTGCACTTCGTCAGCATGTAGTACCGTAATTTTTCTTTTGTTTTGTTCCATATGAAGTTGTCCTTGAAATACTCTTTATAACAAAGTAAACTAACTTTCACAAATATCTTTTATTGTGTAATTAGGTAGCGACCGGTTTCGTATGATGGACACACATCAAGCCCAAAGTATCGTTTAAAACAAAAAACAAGTTACGCCGTCAATACTTAGATGTGTAACCACGAGGTACAGCCAAACAGTGTCAGAAGATTATATAAAACAAGAACTAGATCGAACGAATCAAAAATTCGTAAAGAAAGCGACAGAGCAAGCACGTTAAAATGTACTTAACAATGGCGAAGACTAAGAAGAATTATTATCCCTGTTTTCATATAATTTTCTGACACTGTGTAACTGAACGGCCGTCTAATATTTCAGTATTTGAATATGACAATTAGCTGTAGCGATGAGTGATGACGTAAACGGGAGGGCGCGGACAATGATTTTATTTATTCGTATATATTTCTTGCATTGTACTATGTAACGGAAATACAGGAGGAAAATTTCCGTTCATCTCGTCACAGCGCAGTTCTTGGTAGCATTAGCTACCTATTATTTTTCTCAATTGCGCTTAATAAACCGTCGAAGGAGAACCAACGAAAACCAAAGGATGTTGGATAACTTTTATTGGTTTCTACTCAAAACACCCGCATAACCGTTTAACGTTTGGTTTCGGATTCATAGGAACTACTTTGACATAAATTACGCGAGTTGCTTTTTGTTCTTCTCAAAGCTAACTGAGGCCTTTGAATTGCGTAACGATGGCTCAATCTCGTGAGATGTTGATGTTCTTGGCTCAGTTGGCGTTCAGCAGCGAAGGTTTTTTCGAGTGACTGCTGCCCACATTGGAATTCACAGTATCAGCGAGAAATTGTCGGCTAACGTAATGCTTTCTTATCAGAAACAGAAACCAAATTAATATTGTTATTGAGATGATCCTCTCCGAAAGTTATAAAAGATTATTGCGTGAAAATTTTTCAGTTTTAAAAACTTGCAGTAACTTTGTATCTGGACGAAACTTTGCATTTATTTTATATTTATTCAATAAATGTTGAAGGAGGGAATTACTGTCAACTAAATTGAATGTATATGGAAGAATCTTGAAAGGTAGATTAAGAGTTAGTATAGAAAAATAATTAATTAGAAGAGGCACCAAACGGTTTACATCCAGAGCATGGTATACTCGTTTACGCGATAGACCAAGTAATGGAGAAGAAACTGATAAAAAAATGAAGACATCCACACATACACATGCCACTGACAACTAAACATAACAAGAGCTTTCAACTTAACTAATAAAGAACAAATGTGTAAAAGTCTAAAAAGTCGAAAAATCAAATTCAAAATAAAAGAGGAAGATATTGAACAAGTTAATAGTTACCAGCATTTGAGAAATATAGTTGGTAACAAGTAGAGATACAGCGATTAAACAGTATCGTGTTTTGTCGACTCTCATGGAAACCAGTAGGCAACGTAAAGCCATTATTATGGGACGAATAAACACGAGTCTATCTAGTCGCTGCAAAAAAGGAATAATTCCATCCGCCTTTGTCCTTTCTAGTAACAAGTGTACAGCGAAAGGAAACGAAAATTTTAAAACCAGCAGTAAGTCTCAGAAAAGACGAAAATAGAACAAGAACAAGAAGAAAGGAATCTTCACAAATGAGATTCTTAAGAAAAATAGCGGTAGTTGAAAAAACAGACAAGAAAAAGAACATAAAAATAAGAGTAAGGTTGAAGATAAAATCGGATGCTATAGTACTGGAAAATAAAGGACTAGGCTGCTTTGGTCGTTTAGTGGGAATGTCGCAGAGCAATAGGGAAGAACAGGAGAGAGAGGCCAACGAGACCATGAGAGAGTAGTACACGAAAAAAGAATAGATATGAATGGGAGAAATTTGTAGACATGGCACCTTTTTTGGTGTTTCTGAGCTTATTAATGATTTGGCTCCTTTCAAAGGTAGTATAAGGAAAGTGGTACATAGTATGGACGTTTTCTAATATCGTATTATCAATTCTTAAGTCAGGTAAGTTGTGTAGAACTTGTTCTGGGATTTGTTCAAAAAATTCATTAAATTTATTTATAATATTTAATTTATTTTCATCCTGCTCATTAATAATGTTCTGATGGTTAAAATTAGAATTAGAAGGGTTGAAATTTGGAACGATGGACATTTCTCTGGTTTTATTTGCTGACAATTGAACACAATGATTGTTATAATCTGTCTTAGCTCGTTTAACAAGAATTTTGTGCTTTTTTAATGGAGCTTTATACAAATTCCTTAAATTTGGGCGTTTTTGCAGAACAAAAAGATCCGTAATCCTGTAGCTGGAGATCCTTACTTCGTTTGCATTCCATTCTTTTGTTGTTGCTGTAGCATTAGCTGTATGCGATGATATTAGAAATGATATGTTATAATGACAGGAAAGCGTGCTTGAGAAATAACCACATTTTTCATTTTAGTCTCTTGCATTATACGTTTCAGTCCAATCTTCATGTTGCTTGTCCTGGTATAAACTGTTGTCGTAGTGCCACTCTTGCTTATGGTAATGTTTCCCCAAGACATAAAAAGCAACAGTATTTGGTGTAACCAGATTGCCCAAAATAATTGCAATTACTTTAAAATCTGCACAATTATTCCAGGAATAGTCTTTGTACTTTGTCTTTTCTAATAAAATTTTCCGATTTTCGTAAGTTTCTCTCATAGAAACAGCATGACCTGTCGGAATAGAAGGATAATAGTTTCCATTATGCAATAAAACCGCTTCTAAGCTGGTCTTTGATGAGTTTATGAATAGTCTCCAAGAACTGGGATCATGATGTATTCCAAAAGCTCCAGAAAGTTTACAAACATTATTTCAGTAGACTAGATTACCGGCCATACTATAAAGGCATTTTCTCTATAACCAGAGCTAAGCCAATGTTGCCGCTTTTCGAATCATTTTTACTTTATATATGCTGTTCAATTTCATCAGTTACTAACTTAGGGTAGAAACCTTGTTGGTCAGTGTAATCAGCGAAGGGAGAGTGATATAAAGTGACAATTATATATTTCCTATTTCTCATCGTCCATTTCAGCGCACAAACTTCAAAGATCGTTTCAAGTGTGAATTGGTGAATATCCACAGGCGTTACAAGTAAATTGGAGCGAGCAAAGATGCAGGAACCACCCCCACAACTTATAGTTCGACAGCGATTTGATATTAATTTATAATTAGGTAGATTAACCGTTGATATTTGAGCACTTTATTATATGTGCGATTTGCAAAATATCCGTATCTCTGAAAAACAGTGCATCCTATTAACACGATTACGTCATTTCTTTCAGACCCCACATTTAGTGGATGCATAAGCAAGATGTGGTCTTATTATCATACGATAATTACGGAAACGTCATATCAAAGACTAGTAAACAATCAACAAGTATTTTTAATACATTTGACATTTTGATGGACATTTTAATTAAAAACAACAAGGTACATAAGCACACATTTTAGTATAAAAGCTCGCATAAAGGGGATGCTCAACAGACTTCTTAACCACCGTTCATTACTTACGAACTAAGGTAAGAGAACAATTAATTCCTATTTATGGATTGGTAGATTTTTTTTTTAGATTTAGATATATGTATTTCATGCTTGTAATTTCTATTTTTACGTGTTGATTTCGAATAAATTGGCGTCACTATTTCGCTAGTGACTTCATATTCCATTCAGCCAACGTTATATAATTTGATGCTACAACACAGTTGCAGCAGTGTATTAATAAATGTATTATTTTATCTTAATAGAAATGCTAAATATAAATAGTTTGTATATTTTTGGAGTATGTAGGTGGTCCTACGGGTTTCAAAATCTCTATTTTATTTTAAGACATAAGTAAACAGTTTTCAGGTAAAATATATATTGTGTATTTATGATTGAAATGTATAATTAATGTACATAAATAAATTCAAATGGCGATGCTGGAAGCACCATGGTGTAACGCTAGTTAAGACAGTATTTACATCAAATCACGAAAACGGACGTTTTTAAGCATGCAATAATTTGAAAGGAATATATAAGTTTCGGACATTTAATCTTAGCTTCCAGTTGGGGAAGAACTGAAAAGGAAGGATGTTTATGTTTTAACACGATGCCATAGGTATGTTTCGGGCGATACACACACTGCGTTCGCGTAAACGATGTATTCATTGGTTTCTGAAATATGTATTAAACACGAAAACTATAGCATGAATTAGTTAGAAGTCTGCCAAATTATAGGTTTAATTTTAGTATAAATTTGCAACTAAAAATAAAGCTGTTTATGTTACCGTATTATATTTAGTGTATAACCTTCTTAAATTATTTAAAAAACAACTGTAATATTTTGCATGAAATGTACTTGTTTTGTTCGCCGTTACATGCAAATACTTATTTCAGATATTCGCAAACGTGTTTAAAATGACGACATACACTTGTTAACAATAACATCCAGACAAGTTAAATATTATAGCAGATCGTGTACCAACATTGAGAAATATTTTCCTTCTGAAACTTCAGTTCAGGCATTAATTTCTTTTCTTTGGTATTGGCTACAGAAATAAATCTTACATTCTTCAAAGTTTACTGCAAAAAAATAAGTATTTAACTTCTTATTCCTAAATTTACTCATCTTCAACGTATTTAACGATAAAATCAACAATCTTTTCCAAAAGCAATTGAATTGACCAGGTAAAATTTTGGATAAATTCGTGTTTGGTTTTGGCTAGATGTTCGGAGCATTAAGGCTATAAGTAACGTAATTTGTAGGAAACTCAAAAATGATTTCCACAAACGTATTCATGTTTAAATTAAAGATTGCGTTCCTCAGAAATTTTAATTAATTTATTTCTGTATGTAATGTAAACTCGTGATATCCTATATCATTTAACTTATATTTAAGAGGATTCCGCAAATAACTGGTAATATACAAGATGTTCTATTGAAATTAATATTCTTCTTTGTTAATTACACTAGATTACCATGCATTACGTCCGCGGCTTGTTGTTATCTCTCAACCTTTTGCATATAGAAAATGTTTTCTTTTTTGATTAAATGTACTTTAACAAATGTGTTTGTTATGCATTTACTGTTATTTGACTATCTAATACAATACTTGGATATCTGGAAATGAAGAAAATGTAATCCGTTTATTTTATCATGTTTCCTTTTAAATTGCGGACGAATTTTTTGCTTTCATCACATAAAAGCATAAAAATTATCACATAAGGTATGTATTTTCTAAAATCTACACAATCATCTCGTGTAGCGTTTGACTGATTTGCAAGTGTAAAGGAAACTGATATGTGCGAAGCGAAGTACTCAACGTTATCCGTTATATGAATAGGAGTAGCACTTCTAGATGGGTGTTTTCTAACCCTATCCACAGACGCACGGTGATCCCGTAAAAATTGGTATAAGTTTCACAGAAATTCAAGATATGTATTTAATTGAAGAAATGCCCTCGACCCCCCTCCGCCCCCTCCTCCCTTTCGGTTATACATCGCAAGAAACAAAGCAGTAGGCAATTCTCTTAAATAATAAAAAAAAATTATTACAGCATACTTTCTACCGAGATTCAACTGGACATCGTTACTAATCTAAAGTAACAACTCAACGTTATAAAGTTATTGTTGGTTATTTCCTGGGGCGACCGGTGCTTGTTATTTTTTAGATGTGATGAAGTGCCGGTCACTTTTTTTAGCATTTTTCAAGTAATCTATACATTTAACCGAGAAAAAACATATCAAAATACTTATGGGGATTGGCTATGTGCGATTCGGATGAAAGGCGAGATGTGCAACAATACCTAAAATATAAAAAAGGCTAGGGACTTTAGATATGTGCAACTTATAGAATCAAAGTTTGATAAGTTATTTTGCTTTTGAAGGTCAACAGTATCCTTGGAAAACGGTCGAATTCGTGTACAAGGAGCGCTATATAAGGTTAGATTTTCACTGAAAACTAATATAGAACACCATATCTACTATACAAATACCCTGTCTTTAGCCAAAAAAGACGCAAATGAAAAATAAAAATTGACCTGCCTCAGCGTTTTACTCCGATTAGATATCTTAACTTTTTACGGAATTTAATCTTTGCGTGTTCGCCGTGTAATATCGCTCATTAAAATTTCGAGAAAGAATCTTCATTACTGCCAGAGATACAAATTCGGTAACGTCTTGGAGTGTTTAGAGAAATAAGCAGCATGTCCTCCTTTGTGAATAAAAATCTCGTGTACCATTTTACCGAGCTTATTGTTCAAACTTTTCCCATCTATCAACTCTATAATAAAATGATCTCTATTTGAAGGCTCTTGAAGGCTTATACTTTAAAGAAATGATTGCTCAATCATTGCATAGCGTTGTTAAAATACGATTCTCTTTTCACGATAACCAAATAATTTGAAATGATCTACAACCATCTGCAATCATTGCCAACTCTTATTCTCGATGGCAAGTCTGGAATTTCAATGTGTGAATAAGATTTCTTTTGATATCTAATAAGTACGTTTAACGAATTGTGGTGTGGGTGAGTAACACATTTAAATTTTAAGCTGCAGACAAAAATAAAATATCGTTTATGTGGGGACGTCCAAAATTTCTTGTATCTAAGCTGAAAATAAAATCCAAATATTTAGGTCAAATCACAAACTTAACTTGCAGGATTATTAAAAAGAAAAACACTTTCAAAAGAAACTTAAGTGTTTTTTTTTTCTATTTCTTCATGTACTTAGAAAAAATGCTTTTATTTGTTATTCAGAATGACTGAATACTGCCAATACCGCTTTCAATAAACAAACCATACCTAAAACTAATAAGCTTTAATTACTTATAAAATGACTTATTGGTGGGAATACCAAAATTAACCCTAGGAATAATTTCGAAACGTTTATGTATAAAGAATTTGTGTTTTGCAGAAAGAAATTATTTTTGAACTAAAAGTTGCCCTTGTATGTATTCATAACATGTTATATTATTGACGATTGGACAAGCATTTTGCATAAAATAACGTAATTTGTATTGATTTTGGCAAGATCTAAATGTTCAGCGTATTATACAAACAAATTAACCTATTAAAATAAATTATTTTAATGATTACACGAGCTGAAAGGAGGCGTTATATTTGTTGAAGTACCAACGTATGTTACACAAGTAAGATTAGTTGATGCAAGCTTGTCCAGAAAATTGTTATCCTCTGTCTAATTCCATGCTCTTTATAAACTAATTCATCTATCTTAAGATATTCTTACAATCGGTAAAAGTTCATTATTCAAGCATTAAAAATGGTTACATTTCGTAAATAATCATTGATCTTTGGATTTAGTAACAAAAATATAAATATTTTTAAGGATGACGACAACATTTGACATTATATCCAACATGTCCAACATAATACAAAAGCCATAGTTCTATACATCCATATTTTGCAATGTCTAATGCACGGCAATACACAGAGCTCTAAAATATGCGTTCCAAGACGTAGATTCGAAACAATAGGTTAAAGAATGTTTATCCGGCGATTTATGTATATGCGACTGTTACAAATTCCTGGGCTAAATGGTAAAATATTGCTAACGATCAGTCATAAAATTCGTAATGCTCATTGCTCATTACGTTGTCTTTTATTATCCCCGCAATTTCATGATTCCAGCACCGCTACGACATGAAATCCAAATATTTGCAAAGTCTAAAGCATAAAACTCTACGCAGCAGGGTTCCATGCACAGAAAACATGTTTTAACACCCATAAAACGCGAATCCAATCTCTAAATTATCAACTTAATTTATAATTACTGTCATGCGGAGCTAAATAGTTAAATATAGCGCAACCCTACAGTTCTTAAAATTTGAATTCAATAATTAATTCAATGAGAATAATAGTTAAGAAAAATTGGTTTCGTAGTTGTCCATTATAAATTAGTATCTGCTATCAATTCTCCTACATTTGTTAGTCTAAATATAAACATATCGGGTAAGATAAATACAAATTTTGGGAAGGGTGGAACAAGATATTTAAGTAATTCGCGAAAGTTAAAGAAAATGCCCAAATTTGCTCATAAATTCTTTTATCCATGCATTACATTACATCATCAGGCCAAGAATTAATAAACATTAAGTAAATTAATTTAGCTGCTTTATTAATTCTTGGTTTGACGATGAGACGAAACCTATCAATTAATTTAGAATAAGAGAATTTGAGAGAAAATGGTGGATTTTTTAACTTTCCCAACTTAACAATAAGTTGGTAATAATGGTTAAAACGACTTAATACTTGCAACAGTGCTGTTCTCCTCCAAACATATACCAGTCAGAAATTGTTTTTTTTTTTTTCATTCATCGTCGACCACCCTTTTCTTACTCTAAATTGCGAAAAAAAAAGATGGAAGGCTATCTCGTCTTTGACAGAAGACAAATATGCAGATTTCTAAGAGTGCCTAAAACAATTATTCTGTTGAAAAGCACAAATTAATACGTTCTCGTCAAAGGATAAAGATGACATTGCTAATGCAAGAACAATTTGCAAAAGGAGTAGGCAGATCGCATCAAAAAATTTACGTAAATAGAAAACTTGAGCCCGTTAAAACAAAAAGTACTTCAACGTACTTTTGTCAGAGAAACATCGTGTTGAAGTTTGCAAGAAAAACAATTGTATTTCTTTCTTTAGAAACAATTCTGCGGAAGAAATCCATAATTCCGTAATGGATCAGCTTACTAGCGACTGATGAGGATTTAGTTTTTGTGGGCGTCGTGGCAGATGAAGTTACATATGCGATTTTGCAGCGTCTCAGTCGAAACGTGAGCTTTTCTCTATACGGATTCAATATCCTCGAGTATATCTTCGGATAACAAAAATCATCACTGAACATTGTTGCTCTTCTGAGAGTAGCTGACATTTTGAAATGAGTAGAAAAGCTTATATTTATTTTATTTTAAATTATACATATTCTTTATATTAAACGTTTTTCGTATATTTGAGCTTTCTAAACGATATATCAATTTTTTAACCATATATATAGCAAAACCACCATTTTGTCATCAATAACGTCTTGATGTTTAGTCAAAATCGTTGAATAACAATCACTTTACTTATTTCTACGTTGGCTTTTGTTAGACTATCTCCTGGTGCAGATTCGTTGTTCCGATTTTACTTGAATGAAACATTAGAGCGTATTCAGTACGATGGTAGGTGCTCAGGTTTCCATGGAATATGATCTATACTATATTACGGCAATCTCTACTCAATATTCATTAATTTTCGGCCTCGCGAAATCAATAAATTTGCCAAGTGGTAGATATCGGGAATGAGGCTAAAAAATGCAGGGCTTTCAATTGAGATCTAATAATCACGTCTACAAATATGTGGAAATAACGAAACTAATTTATCTGAATGGGCTTTAACTCGTGATATCAAACGCTAGTCTAGACCGACTTCCGGTATCGATGGATACGATCACATTTCCCGTATATTGTTTGCGTAGACCGTCATCTTTTCCGTAGCTATTTCATAAAATTCTATTGTTAAAACGACCAACCTATTTATTTAATAAAATATATTTTCGTGCTGATACCAACCGTTCGAATTTGCGTCATAGAGGTTTGCTGACGCCATCGATCCTTCGCACGGCTCGCTTCGAAAGATGTTTTTCATCAAATCATGAAAGTATGCAACAGCTCGTCTATAGATTTCAGATTGTACTGATTGCAAAGCTTTAGATAACATTTCAGGCAAACGTTTGCGCACGTTTTTATGTGTTTTTTACTCATTTGTATAGGTACTTCTTTTGTTTTATTTCTTTATGACTATAGAATTCGCAAATTTATTTTTGTCAGTGGAATGTGCGGCGGCTCAGAATGCTTACTATTAGTTTTGATATTTTCTTTGTTTGTTTAATTTTGGGAGACTTTCTTTTTGTACTTCCTGTTAAAAAATATTTCAGGGTAGCATGCCATCAACGTCCGTAGAAAGGTGTGTATTATAAATCCCTGTATTTTCTATAAATTTAAGTTCTTCATTAGACTTATTGTTGTTGAAATTTCATATTTACGTTATGTATCTGTTAGTATTATTTTTTTCTGATATTTTTTGTTTGTGTTGTTTCTAGTTACTAAACTATCTATAAATAATAGTTGGTTGTTCTCTTCTTCTGCTACTTCTTGCTTCTGTAAATTTAATGGTCTTAAGTGTTGAGTTATGTTTGGCTGATATAAAATGATAAGATAGTACGAGGATGGTATGATAGATACATGTGTTAAGGTAGGCAGTAATTGTTTTATATTTAGGAAACTTTTTCTCGTCATAATCCATCCAAACGATAGAATTTCTTAAAGAGTATAAAGCAAGTCTCTTCTGTGGCAGTGACCTCTTCATATGACGAGAACCTGTTCTTGTTGGTGTAATTGCCAATGAATTATTATTAAGTTATTGTGATGGGACACAATTTTTTTTCGTAGCAAAGAAAAACTCGATTCTATCCAATAAATCAGCGTAATACTCTCTTATAACTATCCCTTCGTTCTCCAAAATTGTGCCTTGCGAATCCGAAAAAAAATTCGTCACAATTTTTTCGACTGATATATCTTCTACGCGTTCGTCGGAAGAAATCCATTTTACCGCCTGACTTCTGGTTTCTGGCGTGTAGTAATGTCTTACCATTAGGAAGGATGAAAGCGAGTGAAATTACACCTTTTTTACAGCGACTAGACAGACTCGGGTTTTGTCGACTCTCGGAGAAACCAGTAGGCAACACGAACCCTTTCTTATGAGGCGAATAAACACGAGCTTGTCCAGTCGCTGGCAAAAAGGTATGATTTCACTTGCTTTTATCCTCTCTACTTATCACTAGAAAGGACAAAAGCGGATGGAATCATACCTGTTTCGCAGCGACTAGACAGACTCGTGTTTTGTCGACTCTCGGGGAAATCAGTCGGCAACACGAACTTTTTCTTATCAGGCGATCAGACACGAGTTTATTTAGTCGCTGCAAAAAAAGAATAATTTTACCTGCCTTTGTCCTCTCTATTAATCACATAACGTCGCAGAAACTTACTCGTATTGCGCTGACATATACTTCGAAATTATCACGCGATTTTTAGTTTTTTCGTACTAAATGTTTCAAGTGAGATTACGTTAGTAATTTTCTAATCTTCACCCGGCGGTTTGTTCATCATGAACTTTATTGACTATATCGCCTGCAACCACTTCAATGAAATGACCTACCTCCTCTTAATTAAAGACGGATGTTCGACTACTTTCAAATTGATTAAACCCTATAAGTACATGTTCCTTAATAAATCGCATCCATCTTCTCTTTCCCCATACAGCAAAGCAATCAAATCAGTGATCGGCATTGCACCACTCAAAACAATACTACTCGATGAATTTCTCCATCATTTCGACTAATGTCGACACTCGCAGCTGGTAATGCGATGATTTCGAGACAAAGTACTCTACGTCACTAAACAGAGATAGTTCTCGTACCATCCTCCATAGAATTTGTCCGGTTGAGTGATCTGCGCGCTCATTTTTCCCGTTTAGTTGCACCGTACTTTAAGTCAGTTCTAATCATGCCAGTACGTTTTGTTACGCATTTTCTTCAAATCCAATCAGACGATTTCTATGCGCTAAGAAGAGTTTGCTTCGAACTGGTTCACGAAACTCATATTTGCATAGCGTCAGTCGATTTCATTGAGAATAAATCATTTATTTACGAAAATATTACGTATTATTTTTTATAACTCTTTCATATTTGAACATGAACAGGTTGGCTATGGAAGGGACCAACGGATTACCTATTACCGTACCTTTCGGCCGTTCATTACGGCACTTACGTCAGGATACGGATTCCTTTTTATAGATTTCATGACACGAAAACGAAAATAAATGTAATATTTTCCTTGCTTTTATCTGCAATTTAAATTTTGCTATAGCTATAAACCTCAACATTTTACTAAGCAGATTGCAATTATAATGAAATGTTATGTTTATTATTATTTTTGTAGGAGCCGCACACCTACAGAGTTTAAGGCTTTATTTATAGTAATGGTATATTAAAGCAAAACAAAAAACAAAAGGCTAATTCATTATACTTCTAACTACAAAGATGTTTATTCATATTCTTTCGCCATCTATGAAAGTAAGCTTTCATGTATTCCGCATCATGCATATATATAAAGTTTTGTATACCTGTGGCAATAAACATTATCTGCATATTTAACGAGATATCGATTTTGCAACATATTTTATTGGAGGTACGTTATATAGTCCCTATCAATTTTATTCCTAAAGAAAATAAATAGAAAATTATTTGAGCTCCTTTAGCTTTGAAATATATTTTAGAACAATAGAATTAAAGCAATTTAAGTAAGGTATACAGTGTGACCCGTTTGAAATGAATCTTTTTGAATACATATTGACACAAAAAGTCTTTTATTTGTCTGTTTCGCCTTTCGAAAATTTCGAAAATAGAAAAAAAGTAGGCGAATCAAGTATTTTTATGAAAGAGGTGTCCAAGGAGGGGAGTTTAAATTATGCTCCCCTTTTTGTCCCATAATTTACCTTTCAGTTTTTTTCGCATGGCAAAGAATGTTTGTACAATAAAACAAAGCGTGTTCTTATGTAGCATAAATAAGCTTCTCATTATCAGTTTGGCTGACAAAAATTTTACCTACGACTTACGAATACTGTGCCACTGGTAGAAACTTGGATGGAAACGGCGTGATATTACAACTACGTTTCGCGGATTCCATCACGCTCGGGATGGGAACGGCTTATGCGTGTGATGGATTCAATTTAAGGTTCTAAATCGTGTCTTCATTTCATTAATTAATTTTCAATCGCTTATTTTATAGTTAGTTTAGTTTATAGTACGCTGAAAAGTACTACATTTGTCAATCTTCCTTAATTTAAGATCACCAAATGCTTTAACGTAAGCAACAGATGTGTTCTTACCTAATACACAGATTTACAAGCGAACGCAGGTAACCAGAAAATTTCGAAAAAAATGAAAAGCTTTATGGGTTTGCAGATTTGATATAACATATGTACAACGATAATTCTTCTAGGTGCCCAATGACCGATTTTCTGGAAGTCAACTTTACATTTATTTGAAACACAACTATCGGCGCAAATAATTTCTGTCTAGCTAAGGAACTGCCCCTTAAAAATTTAATTTTTTTTTGCTGTATTTTTCTTAATTCACAGAAAAAAAAACAACATTTATCGTTGTTTTTATTTATTATTCATAAGATGTCGTCATACTTAAATAAATAAAATTAATATTACATTGAAATACCTTGGAAGTGAATTTGTTATGATCAATTGCCATGCTTCATACCTCCGATTTTTTGTTGAGAGATCAAGAGCTTTCGAGATCGATGCATTTGAAAACTTGGCTGATTCACGTGAACTATCGTTTGTTGAGCCGAATACAATGAAGATAACAAAAATGAAAGCTGTGTGCCCCAAGAGGGTGGTAGTTTCATTGATACAAAATACAAAATCAAAACTGTGGAATTTGGAAGGTGGTAATAGGCTCTGAAGGCTAAAAATGACATTGACTGTTCTTCGCTCTAAGCAAGTCATTGGTGGACGTGGTATTTGAAACAAGCACAGGAAATTGTTTCATGTGAAATAACAAGATCACACCATCCATGGAAGCCAATGTTAATTCATTACGTTCAATAGGTTAATGAAAGTAAACTTCTGAACAAGACAGGAAACAGCCAAAAAGAGCTTTAGAATGCAAATGAGAGTGGTCGTTTCCGTTTTTTTTTTTTAATTTATATCGGCGAAGAAGCACTAACTTCTGCGATTGCCAAGTTGATAAATTGATCTAAACCTGCATGCCATCTTGATATAATATTATACATAAATAAAAAAAAATAATTGCTACCACTGTTGCCGTTTATTCAAATAGCTAAAGTAGACAACCCAATCAGGTACACGAGGGCAGGAGTCTCAAGGTCGTTACTAGTCAAAAATAGGTTGGTAATATAATTGCGTATACGTTGAAATATATTTCTGATTTTGATGAAATAGTATAAAAAAATTGAATATCGAACCGCAATTAAATTCTTTCATTTGAAAGGCAATCCGCCTTCGAAAGATAAGTCGAGATGGACGCTGTTCACGGAGACTCTACACTATCACCTGCCACGGTGAAATTTTGCGCAGCTGAATTTAAACGTGGTCGTACCAACTTGGTCGACGATGAACGTTTGGGGCGGCCAAAAGCTGCAACCCCAACCGATAACAATAAGTCGACCAAATGGTGCTAGACGAAGATATCAGAGGTTGCGGGCCCCTCCAAATGACGTATTTGTCGTATATTTATTGAAGATTTGGGCATGAAGAAGCCAACAGCGCATTGGATGTCGCGCTCACTCGCTTAGGGACCGATAACGCATTCGAATAAATATTTCCAAAGCCCTCTTAAAGTAGTTTAAACAAAATAAGATGGCGTTTTGACATCGATTAATGACTGTAAATGAATCTTCGATACACTAATACCCAGAAGACAGAGATTTTCATGCAATGAGGATAGGCTTTCACCGAACAAGATGGCAACTACTGTTTGGATGAGTTAAGAAAGTGGAAGCATCGTTTGGAAACTAAATTTTACAAAAAAAAAAAACATATTTTCTATGTTGAGCTGTAAACTTTTCCCTTGGGCCTCCATGGGCGCTTACTTTGTAGTTAATCAGTAGCTTGAGAAAGAACAAAATAGGATACTAGAGTATTAACGCACGCTTATGTTTAAACTATTATTTTTACAAGTAACTTTCTTCATTTCAAATAAATAACTTTAGACGCACAAGAATCAAGGAAGCCTCCGATTCGATTAATCATTAGCTCGATTAATCCTTTGTTTTGACGACTTTCTCACGTTTGAATTAAATCTCTGGATTTTAGATCATTTTCGTACCGCAGATACTTATCTTCGTATTCCAGCAATTAGATATCAAAATTAACGATTTAAAAAGTATGAATTGTTACAATCAAGAGAAATTTGACATACGTTTGCTGCCCTTGTGTGTCGATTGCGTACTAATTGCTGTAACTTACCTGGAATATTGTTCACCAATTTCTTTAGCCACTTCGCTGGATATTTGTAATTGGCCGATATGAGAACTGGTAAGACTAAACAGGAATACGTAGCAACGCACCAGCCGCCTAAGCTCAATAACAAAGGCGTGTGTCCTTTCGAGCAGTATGGCAGAAGGAACAATACCGATAGCAAACAAACTGTAACAAAGGAAAAAATAAAATATGATTAAAAGTACCAAAGATATCTTGTAGGAATCAGGAACTGCTTTCACAGAGATCCTTTACGTATTTTTTTTTAAATTGACCGAAATTGTTCTAGATAAAACTATAAATAAGCACCCGTTTAATCATTTCCTTCCGTTTAATAATTCGGTTTATTAATTCCACGACAACGTATGAGATAAATGACTATTTATATCGAATGTCTATAAAGCTCTTGAAATAACTAGAATGTGTTTTGTATATCTTCGAATTCTCACTTGATGGTATTTAATAAGCCGAATAAATCGGTATGCGTAAAGCTTACTTTTGAATATTCGAAAATATTATTTCTGTAGCTTCTAGATTCTCTGAGTTTATTCGCGTGGAAGAGTATGTAGTACGTAAGACAATGGTTGAATAAGGATGTTGTACCGTAGTAGCCTTGACTGTGAAACTTAATAGCAAAAATTGCCAACAAGTTTTGGCAGCGAGCGATTGTAATAAATGTCTTCAGTTTTGCACTTCAGTATTAATAAATTCTCTTTACTGAATCCATTAAAAGCCAAACTAGGAATTTGAAAAAACTTGACTGAAGCTTCTATTACCGACACATTTACGTCGTAGGCGGTTATCACAAGGATGACTTGTTCCAATAGACATCTTTGTACTCAACCGTTTTAAAATTGCCATAGCTGCTTCGTTATTTCAAATTCTTCGCTCTCATCCCCCTAGGTAAGGGGTTATAGTGATTTGTTTCAATACAATAATTTTCAAATGAGCTAGTTTTGGTATCTAGATTATTACTACTCAAATAGCACTAAGATATTGAGTTTAATCTCTTTGTCCACTAACATAAAGGTATTGCATTATATATTTTATCTAGAAGAATTTTAAAAAGTGATAGAGAAGGTATATTATTGCTTTGGTACGCTTCTGAGGAATTAGGAATATTAATTATAGGCTTCCGTTATTGTTTTTTTTTTTTTTTTTCATAAAAGTTTTTGCTGTCCCATAAAATATTAACAAAAAGTGATAACTTGTACATCGATCAAAATTCAATTACTTGTCTACAGTATCAACAATAAATTAATATACAACGTTCTAGAATCCACTATTTCTCCGACGGACGACGGATTTCCTTTTTTTATTGATCCCCTTGGTCATTTACGTTGCCTTTACGTTGACGTAGAGGTAATTGCCCTGAATGACATTTCAAGAATACAAAATCATTGTATTTTTATATATCCTGCGTCTCAAGACCACAAATATAATGCCGGTTTAAGTAGGTCCGTCGTAAAATAAAGACGTTTGCTTTCCCCGTTTATCGCTCTGCTTGTAATTCAACGCACTTCGCATTAAAAAGTACAAACAAGAAATATATAGCACTTATTTCCCTGAAAAAAGACCGCCGGATTGCTTTATATGTATGTGTCTGTCTTTTGAACACCTGTTTAGATTTCTTGCGAGATCGAATCTCTTTCTTGCTTTTAATATTCTTTAATTTTTATTCGGATTTTATCGTATGTAAGTTTGGTAACACAAAAAAAAATTGGTCCAATAAAATATGTGTACAAAGCGAATACCATATATACACAAATAAATGTTTTTGGCACATCAAATTAGCACAAAGGAAGTATATTTAACATCAACATAAAAAAGGACAATCGGAAATGCCGAAATGACAAAGAATCTTTTCCGCCATCCACGGATACTCAATTTTCTTTAACTAGTCAATCTGTCCTTTATCCGGCTCGTTAAATTTACACTTTTAACATTTCATATGTGCATATATTTAAACGACAACTTGGATGTTATTTTATTATTCAATTTCGAAAATAGTTACTTGTTAAAGTAGATATCAAACATAGTTCCATTCGTATTTTATGTTTTTAATAAGTCAACTCTAAGTTATAAACGAACGCGAGAACGAGTTTGGCACATGTTTTCTTAACATTAAACACTTTTCTTTTTTTTCACAGCTATACATCTTTAGAAATCAAAATTTTTTCGCCAAATAATGTGTGAACCAAATTACCGACAATTAGTAACAAGTTAAATATTTTTAATATTACGCACGTAATCTTTTATTGAAATAATAAAAAAATATCAACAAGATTTACATGTATGTAGTTAATGAAATCGTACATACCTGTTTCAGCTATCTTTTCCTCGCGAACCTGTGGATCAAACCTGTACATTTTATGTAAGGTCCTTAATCTTGCCCTTACTCGCGTTGTCATGCCCATAGCTTCACGATCTCGTTAGATCCGCGAAAACGAAGCAACCAATCAAGTATAACTGATTCTGTTGAAATCTAATCCCTAACCGTCTAAAATTCAACTGTTGCGGCAGCGTACAGAATGAAGTTCCACTCTATATTTACAACACACTTTCCTTTATCTATTTTCGTCTGCCTGTATATATGATTCTGTCGAAGAGGAAGAGAGCACCCGAACGATAATCAGTTGCCTATCTATTGGTCGTTATCTTCTATATGCTCCCTATTTCTTTTCTTTCAAAATATAGTTTTTTAACTTACTTTATACTATCATGCGTCACTCTGTGTATATTTTTTTTGTTTAGTTGGCACGCTGAAATCTGCGAATGGACTGAAACCAAAACATCTGAGCGTCAGTATTTGTGTGAAGTACGGCGTTATTTTTAGTTGTAAACATGTTGTCGACTTTAACTGAATGATTTTCGTTTCGGCCCCTTATTTATTTTCGAATAGGCTATTTCTTCTTTCATCGTGCTCTACCCGAAATCGCACATGCGATATTAAAAAAAAATTATTAGAAACGGCACCGATAAAAATGGATAGGATATACTTACGAAGAAATGACAAATCTATACCGTTTGCCCGTGAACAAGTAAACAAATTATTTTAGGAAATATTCTAGACCGCAGATCTTGACACAATAATTTAATCATACTCTTACGTATGTATGTACCTATATAATTTTGAATCAAATTCTAGATCGAATGTTCTGGCTTACGCTGAATAAACATCGAAGGTTTATAAGCGTGCATTTACAACGAACTGAATTTTTAGAACGATAATTATTTAACAATCCTTTGTTTTTAATCTTCGTTACAAAACAAAATAATTTCATCGCAGCTTTACTCTCGACAAAATCGCATCAGTACCGTTTCCTTTTTTGGAGTCATCTTTGTTACGTATTGTTATTATTTTTCTCTCAAGGAAAGGTATTCAATGAAACGGGTGGTTTGTGATTAGAGAAGAGCATTTTGAAATCCATGTGGGACCAGGGCAGCTATAGCCCGACACGTTTCTTGGCCTAGCCGGTCCAACACATTGAATTTTGAAATATCATATGCTTGTGTTGGTTTTGTGCTGCAAAAAGAAAATGTTGTGTTTCAATATCGAGGGAGTTATAATGATTTATATTTTGTGTTTGGCGGTAACCCCAGTTCCGCCACTACTGGATTTTAAAATTTGGAATACGCTATCGTTTTGCGCCGTTTTCTGTCGCGAAAAGACAACTAAGAGATATTAAAAAAGCCTTATAGTTAGGTTTAATACTAAGGTACAACATTTTTTTTACAACACAATTTCAAATTGGAGTATCCGATGTTATTAGATAAGAGTCACTGGTTCAATTGTGATTCCTTTGAAAATCTCCTAATTACTGATATTTTCCATAAAAAAATGTACAAACTGCTATTATGTATTCCCTGCCCAAGATTTTATACGATATATCGTAGCCTAAGAGCACGAATTTCAGATGCAAGTAAAAAAAATCGCATTTATAATGTATAATCATCGATAAAGGAACCATAGAAATTTTGTTCTATTATCGTCAATTGGGATCACAATTTCTTAATTTTATTATACACAGACCGAAATAGTAGCGATAATTAGAAATCTTACAATTTTATTATAGCGACAGTAAACGGATAGTCTGCCATACTGATGCGCTAATAAAATGGTTAGGATTGAATAAATGTTTTCAATAAATGAATTAAACGCCTTCCATCGTTAAAATATATTGCTCCGTAAGAGATCCTCGATTACGTGATTTCGTTAGCAAATTGCCGTATCTCTATATGTGCGCTGTCGTACCCACGTTAGATTGTACAAACCTATTAAGTAAACGGCAATCAATTAATTAGTAGTGCCTAATTGTTAAAAATGGTGTTAAGTACAGAGGAGAAAGTTTTTTTTTTTGCGAAGTAACATTTTAGCTCTTACGGAATCGGCCGATTCGATCGTGCTTAGTCTACGATACGTACGTATGTGAAAAATTCACACAACAATTTAATAAACGTTCTTCGAGTAATGCCGTAATAAAGGTTGTTGAAAAGTACTGGCAGTGTACAGGTCAACGAAGAAAAAAACGACTTCCCAGGACGGTTAACATTAATAATAACTATCACCGCGTTTTTGAGCAGATTTTAGAAAATCTGAACGTCTTTTAGCGAAAGACAGCGTTGCAATTTGGTGTAAAGAAGAAACTTTCTTTTTCTATTTATTTTTCTAATTTACTATTTTAAGTTGTAGTGCAATATCTGCATGTCGGGCTTAACATAAAAGTGTAGATTATTAAAATGAAATATATTTACCCACTTCTAAAAATTATTTTTCGATCTTTGTGTACTTTTAATAGAATGTTGCATATTTTTTTTTAATTTGCGTTGTAAGGATGTACAGGCTGAGCCCAATTCGATATTTTTAATAGGACACATATTTTTAAAGGAATTAGACAAAAACTGACCCAAGCTTCTGGGGCTCGATTTTAAAGAGAAATCGATTGGTGAAATCCCTGTTTTTATATCTTCCTTAATATAAGAGATACAGAGCGTTTCCCTAAAATATGCAATTTTTTAAAACCTTTGTAACTTTTTTACATATAAAAATACTCGATTTATATACGAATTATATTTGGGCGCTTTTTGACGCAGAATCCTATGCTCTAATTTTTTCTTCTTTAAAACTCATATTTCTTGAGATATTATCAAGACTTGAGTTTTTTTATATGGAATACCCTGTATATTTTTGCATTTTTGAAAATCATATAAAATTACCCTTAGAATGATATAACACACTTAATATTTTATTTAAACAGTTTTTAAATTATTTGTCTTTCTTCCTTTCACACCGTTTTAAGATGGCTATGGATGGTGATAAATAAGCAAATAAAAGATTTCGATAAGGCAGAAATTCTTACCGACATATTTAAACGAAATATTTACAGAATATACCTTTGTTACTAAAAAATGCGTAAACATGGTACATGAATTGTCACCTGCTCCGTTGTAAACATAATCGACACCGGTTTCTTACACTCTGAGCTGAATTTATCAACTCGAGCGTAGATAAAGAGTCGAACGTTAGTAAATGTTACATGAAGCTTCCTTATTTTCACATGCTTCTATAAAACACTTTAACATGTGGTATTTTTGATAGTTTTCATACATTTCTGAATTTTTAGATAATGAAAACACCAGTAGTATTAATGAAAACCAAAATTTCGGAAAATTTAGACAATATAAAATAAATATGTGTATTGGTTAGTTACCATCCATAGCCATCTCAAAATAATGTGAAATGAAGAAAAACAAGTAATTTAAAAGTTATTTAAATAAAATATCAAGTATATTATATCATTCTAGTGCTAATTTTATATGCTTTTCAAAAGTGTAAAAATATACACGGTGTTCCATATAAAAAAGTGTTGATAATATTTCAAAAAATATGAGTTTTATAAAACAAAAAATTAGAGCATAGAGTTCTACGTCAAAAGGCGCCCGAATATAGTTTTTATATAAATCAAGTATTTTCACAAATAAAAAAGTTTAAAAGTATTTTCAAAAATTGCACGTTTTAAGAAAACGCTTTGTATTTCTTATATTAAGGAAGATATAAAAATAGGGATTTCACCAATCGATTTCTCTTTGAAATCGAGCTCCAGAAGCTTAGGTCAGTTGTTGTCTAATTCTTTTAGAAATACAAGTTGCCTATTAAAAGTATCGAATTTGGCCCACCCTGTACAATTTTCGTTAGATCAAATCTTTTAATTGTAAGTGAGGGTTGACTTTCTATTTATTCAATTGTGAATGAGTGAAAATTCTTATATGGAATTCTTTGTTCATTTAGTTCAATAAATTTAATACGTTCTATAAAATTTTTATAAGAATTTAAAAATTACATTTTAATATTATCTACTTGAGGGTTGAACTATCGTCCTTCGTAGCTTTTGAAATTTAAACATTCGTTGATAATTATTCCTAGATATTCCATTTTTTCTAGTTTTTTTTTTCTACTATGCAAACAAAGAAACGTTTTCTTAGTAAACATTTGTTACGCACACTTTCATGATCTAGTAAACTGAGTTTTTATTTTGAGTAGTACCTGATTTAATTTATCAGCTCTTATATATAAGCTACCATTTACAAAGTGCAACAAGTAACAATACAAAAACTAAGTTCAAAGTACTGAAAAGCATTTAAACAAGAAAAAGAAGTAATAAATCGATCAAAACAAGATCAAAGCAAGATAGGGACTAAGCAATCTTTGTAACATTTGCTATGCTTGAAAAGTTATATTGAAAGTTACACTCAAGCTTTTGCACACACTATGGATTATGGACCAAATAATAACACGGAGATACTATAGGGTGCCTAAATATAAGTAATTTACCTTGTAATTATTTCATCCAAAAATTCTAATTTTTTATCAATGTGCATTACTTAGCTTTGTTTGCAATGAAAATCCAGGACGGTACTCTCCATTCGATTCTCTGTGTATCTTATATCGGAGTAAGATACCTGGAGCTGTCCGCAAGGAACCTTCCGTGGCTGATCATTGGGATTCAGACTTGACATTACCCATCAAAAGAGTACGGAACTAACCAGTGACCTGTCATGCAGAAGCTGTCAAGCCGAATATGAAGCAATGGAACACAACAAAACAAACAAAAACAACAATAATATTTATAAACTTTCTGAAGCTTTTGGAAAACATCATGATCCCAGTTCATGGAGATTATTCATAGACTCATCAAAGACCAGCCTAAAAGCAGTTTTGTTGCATAATGGGAACCATTATCCTTCCATTCCGATAGGTCATGCTGTTTCTATGAAAGAAACTTACGAAAATCCACCTCTCCACGTGAAGCTTGGGCTCATGAAATACCTTGTAAAGGCACTGGATCTCGACGGTGAAGGTTTTAAATACCTTCGTAAAAAGTTTCCAAAATTAACACAAGAGAAACTGAAAGGTATTTTTGTTGGAGCTCAGATACGAAAAGTAGTAATTGATGAAATCTTTGAAACCAAATTAACAGCGAAGGAAAAACAGCTTGGCTCTCCATAGTTGGTACAAGTTTTCACGAATTTCTCGGGAAACAAAAAAGCTGACAACTACAAAACTTTAGTAACGGATATGTTACAAGCATTTCACGCTACTGACTGTAATATGTCCCTTAAAGTGCACATTCTACATTCTCACCTGGATTTTTGTCCGGAAAATATGGGCGACGTTAGCGATGAACACGGTGAGCGCTTACCGCTTCCATTCCCATGATGGGAATGGAAAAACGGTATCAGGGGAAATGGAATCCTATCATGTTAGCAGGTTACTGTTGGATGTTAAGAAGAGCTGCTGTAGATATTGTTTATAGTCGACGGAGCAGTACTACTTCACATTTCTAATTATAATAATTTGAAATATACATTAAATTATGATCTAACCTAAAAAACCTTTTCATTGAAATATAAAAAAATCGTGCTAACTTGACGTTCTACCTTTTATTAAAATAAATGATTATATGTTTTCTATTGAAATTAGTATAAATTATTGTATGGCAAAACCAAAAGTTGAAATTTGTTAGCCAGTGTAATTAGGTGAGAAGCGGCTTCGTCTTGCGCTTGTTTTCGACAATGATTTAACTCCCGCCAAAAAAGTGGGTGGGTTGTATTATGTCTCTCGCTGTTCATAACCATTGAATGAATAGGAAGCTCTGGTAATTTGATTCGGTTTCTTATGATGAGGTAGCACACAAGAGATAACGTTGAATGATGAACACAAGTTCAATCCAAATTCCAGGGCAAGCTGCGATTGCCTTAGAAACGTAGCCTGCTTAAGACGAAAAACTTTCGCCTGATTTTTATAATCTGTTGCTTAATATATATTTAAGTTTTCTAGTATATTTGAATAATTCTGTGTAGTAATGTGCGAAGAATTGCGAATATAATTTAAATAAAACTTTCCCTTCTAAATGTTAGGTTATGGAGTATAATAAAATACAAGTATCGAGTACGTCAAGGAAGTCCAATATAATGGTAAACAATCTTGACGATGTATAGTGAATAACAACTATTAGTTCTTTTAAAGTTTGACAAACAGCGTACCGCTATAATAGTTTATTTATCACATAAACATTAAAGTAGGTATGAGGAAGTCGTAAATTTGAAATGCTTATTGGGGAAAATATAGTTAAGACAAATTGTAAAATAATTACTGTTTGCACAAATAAACATGTGAGTGTCAAGCTGTTGCAGCTAGTTTTACTAGACTCTTATTATCGCAATAATCTCCTTGATAGCGTTCAATATGTTAAAAAAAATAATTCGGTACAGCAATAATTATAATTAGTTACCAACAAACACGCCATGACTTTACATCTGGTAAAGTAATAACGTTTTACTTAAGTTTATAATAGTTTCCTGTGATAAGTGCTATAGAAAGTGTACAGCGTCATTGTTAATGGGAACGATGAAATACTTGAGTTGACAGGGGAAGTACGTAAATATTTTGGATATAATCTAATATCTGACGCCTGAAAAAACTTTTTTTTCACAAAATACTCTAATTTCATTTATGCCGTGGGTGAAATACCGTTCATTTATATAGCTTTTACACCCGAAAATTATCATATAAGGCAGTATGCCGAAAATTTGTTTATTATTAAATTTAATTAAATTTAATATAAATTAAATTTAATTAATACACATTACATTTAATTAAATTTATTTAATACAAATTAATTTTTTCAATAAGAATGTTTAAAAAATGTTTTTAATTCTTTTCAATGGATCGCCTTATTTATCTTTTGGGAATCTAATAAATTTTTCGTTTAAAATGCGACATTTTATTTGACATTTGTTTGACATTTTGAACTATTTCAAACAGACTTAGAATTACACATAAAACTGCAAAACAATGCCCATTTAACCAAATCTTCAGGCCTACTAAGCAAAGTAAAATGTTATTTATTATTAGAGAGGACAAAAGCAGGCAGAATTATCCATTTTTGCAGCCACTAGATAGATTCGTGTCGTGTCTATTCGCGTCGTAAGAATGGATTCGCGTTGCCTACGGGTGTCTCCGAGAGTCGACAAAAGACGAGTCTGTCTAATCCCTACAAAAAAGTAATAGTACCATTCGCCTTTGTCCTCTCCATTTATTATTCTTATACTTTACTTTAAGCGTGCGATTTATTGATCAATAAATGAATGAATGAAATGAATGAATCAATCAATTGAAAGTTCATCTTCGATTTTGCGAATCACGAAAACTGCCAAATATAAAGCAAATCAATCAATTTTTTACATGATTAAGAAATTTCCCTGTTTAATAATTCCCCGGTTCGACTATATCAACCTAATATAATCACGATCGTCCAATTCTACCGACTACTTCGTCAATAACTCTTCCAGTTACACTGGCCAACAACTTTCAACTTCTGATTTTGCCCTAAATAATTTATACTAATTTTAATAGAAAACCTATAAACATTTATTTTAATAAAAGGTAGAAGGTTAAGTTAGCTCGTCATTTTTTTATATTTCAATGAAAAGGTTTCTTAGATTAGATCATAATTTAGTGTATATTTCAAATTATTATAATTAGATATGTGCGAAATCTGCGCACATATTTCAGGAATAGTCTTTGTACTTTATCTTTTCTAATAACATTTTCAGATTTTCGTAAGTTTCTTTCATAGAAACAGAGTGACCTATCGGAATAGAAGGATAATGGTTTCCATTATGCAACAAAACTGCTTTTAGGCTGGTCTTTGATGAGTCTCTGAATAATCTCCAAGAACTGGGATCATGATGTGTTCCAAAAGCTCCAGAAAGTTTATAAACATTATTGCAGTGGACCAGATTAACGGTCATACTGTAAAGGCATTTTCTCTGTAACCAGAGCTAAGCCAATGTTGCCGCTTTTCGAATCATTTTTACTTTATATATGCTTGTTGGTCAGTGTTGTTTGACTTCGCATACAATTTTATTTTTTAGGTTATACTATATATTCCAAAATTAAAACAAAATATATAAACCCCTTTACAAAGAACGATTTGTCATTTTTTGGCGAAAAAATGAACGCGATCTTAATGAAAATAAATTACATTCAGCATTTAAAATAGCATGATTGCGAACACATTCTGCTTACATTAAGAGTTAAATATTTACGTTATTCCGTTAAATATTGAAGTTGTTCTTTATTGATAACATATTGCGGCGAAAAATTAAACATATTTCTGGGCTAAATTCATTTCGAAAATAATAGCGTTACAAAATAAAGCAAACACCCGAATGCAAAAATAACACGATGGTTACTATTTTTGCTGAGATAAAAATAGGTACCTAAGTATAATAGAATCCGTGCGTAAATAAATACTTGACAACAAACTAGCGCTAGCATTTGTCGAGCATTTTAATATTTTACGAAAATATGACATTCGTTTACTTTCATAATTAAGAAACGATCTACATCAATGAGATAGTAAAATTCTAATAAAGTCTGCAATACTAATAAAAATGCATTATACAGTCAAGTCAATTTTATTGCAGTTCAAAGCAATGACCCACAATACGATGTATTGGATTTTTCATTCTAAATATACAACTCAAGGTTCGACAATTGTAGAAACATACAGTTGTAGAATAAATTAGTGTGCCTGCCTTGAAGGATTGCGTAATTTTCTTTTTCTGATGGAAATTAATAGTAATAGTAGTGTCATTGCTTTGAGTTACAACTGTATTTACGCTATTATTGTTGAAAAGGATCCCCAAAATTCAACGAATATTCATCAACAATTTATGGAAATATAACTTGAGAATGCGGGATATATAGCTCTATACAAACAAAATCAATTTACGTGTAAAAGTAGGTAATTCCGTTAGTGGCAATAAACATGTCAAAATAAGATGTATATATAAATCAATCAATAACAGACAACAAATGGGGATATGTGTATAATGCAAGAGAAGTAATAAATTTAACAGTTATACCTCTCGATGCTATAAAATTTAATTTAATAGCACGGCAACCATGGTTTTTTCCTTTTCTTAATAACTGTTTTGAAAGTTATTAAAAAATAAATGGGGAAACCTTATATCATATGTATTACAATAGAGGTGGACGTTCTGAAAATTATGTAGGCCAGGTTCGGCTCGACCCGACACGTATATCAGCCAGGTCTGTCCCTTGACCATACTATTTCGCCAGTTGTGCCAAGCCCGTTTCAATCAGTCTAGTCACATAAAGTAGAACCAGAATGCCAAATTTTTTTAATATGAATAATAGTAAATTACATTCACCGTAAAAGAGGGTGGGATTAATGGAGAAATAAGATATGTAAAATACTTGATCAATCAATAATTTCTTCTTGGCTATGTCCAAAGAAAAAGACGGAAAATCGATATCAATGATCCCTTTCAAAAAACTGCAAACTGACATGTGAGTAAATTGACATGTAAACAATGTACATTTTGTTTTTTAATATACAATAATCAATAAGTAAAAAAAAAAAACAATAAAAGGGTTTTTGTAATATATTTGTATTGTGTTTTCTAAGCAAAATCTGTATTGAGAATGAATGTAATGCATTTGAGATGTTAATATTTTGTGAATTATTACCAATTAGACACATGTTTATTTCTTAATATTATTAATATTATTATCGTTACTTCTTTATTGGGAATACTGAACAAATATTTGTACATTAACAATTACACAACGAGCCCGACACGGGTTGCGTACTTCCCTCTTAACCCTTAAGTAACCCTAACTCATCAAGGAGATGGTGCTAGTATACAATTCCTTCGGCTGATACAACAAATATAAAAGTAATTACTTACCGAAAGCCCTTGAGAAAAATTTGTTGAAAGGTTAACGTAATAACCTAAATAAGTAAATAAATAAATAAATAAAAATTATTTCATTGAAAATAATTTAAATAGAAACATGTTACAAAAAAAAAGATTTATTTTTATCTTTTATTTCTCTTATTAATTAATATATATCAAAAAAATACATACTTCTATTGTACACATATTAACTTGCACACATATCAATTTGCAGTCTCCTGGAAAAGGTAATATACGTACATATCATCGAATTTTTAAATAAATTTTTAAATCATCAGAACTGATTAATTAGAAGAAATGGTTTTCACCAACTGATACCAGACTAAACCACACACGATTTCTTTTATGGGGAATACAAACGGACATCAGATAATACATATGAAGAAGCATATCAAAGATGGTCTTCGAAACATAAGCCCAAAAATGTCAAATGTTGCCGAATTTGCTGGATGCTGGATTTAAAAAGCGAATACGAATCAGAAAGTAGTAGAAAATACAACAAACAATTGTTTGTTGTATTTTCAACGTTTATTTTTATTTTATTTTTATTTTTATTTTTATTTTTTTCATTATTTGAACTGGTCGAGAAAATATAAAATATTTTATAAATAAATAGGTACAAATTAAACTACGGTAAGTAGTTATGAAATTTCAAAAGTACCGTAAGCGACTAAATAAATACTAATATTTGTTATAAAAATGGCCTCCTGCATTTTGAAAATTCTAGATAGGGAATCATAATAATATTCAATAGACAATTAAATTCTTCATCTGCTTCTAATATACGAGCTGTTCTGTTCTATTTAAATTAAACAAGTTATTGATATTTAAAGCTTGCAATTTTCATATATTTTTTTTAAATTTTGATATATTTACTTTTAAAAACTTTGGCTAAAAATAGCTACATGTTTTTTTTTATACATTGTATTGTATTGATGTGCTATATACGGTGGGCTGATGATGTAAACTAAAACTAGTCATAAGGCATATTTTAAGAAGTAAAAAAGGCTCCTATATTTCAATTTTAACATTGCTAACCTTAAATATGGACGTTTTGTAAATACGTTAATTACGTAAAGCAAAGTAATTCATCCATTATTTCTCATAATGCGGGTGGTTAAATTCACATTAACGCTTAGCTAACTGTAACATGAGACTTATTAAATTTACACGTTTCAGTCATATTAATCGATGTTTTGTTCTGCAAATTCACGTAGTACCCGTTCAAAAAGTCTTTTTCCTTGAATAGATACATGAGGACATTATCTGTTAACGCACTGAGTCTGTAAATAAATCCTGGAACTAATGAAGAATAGAAAGTTTTTACGAATATCACAAAGCTGCTGTTTCTAGAAACATTACCAATAAAAGGAAAAGTTGCACCAGGTTATGTTGAACAACCAAAAGGTGGATGAATAGAAAGGATATTTCAATTTTTCTTTACAGATCATATTTTAAAACACAAAGAATGCAATTATAATAAGTTATTTTTTAGTCTGAAACTAATTTCTTTTTATAATGGGAACTCTACATGTGACCGCTTTTGTTATTTACATCCAACGACGTGAAGAGCATTTCTTTTGTTTTCATTCCTCCAAGACAAAAGTATCTTAATTACCTTATTGGGACGACAGGGAACAAGTTTTTTCAGTTCTGCTTTGCCATCAGTTGAAATCCCGTTTCCGTGCTAGGTAACCCTTTATCTCGGTATTTTTTCAGGATTTTTAATTTTGTTAATTTCTTTTAACAGAATGCTAAGAATCAACGTGACAGACGACCAGATCTAAAGTTTAATTCACAAGCTTCTTATTTACAAACAACTTAAAAAATATGTTATAGTATGGTACAAAGTATATTAGAATAAGCATCGATGTCTTCAGCCAGTCATACAGCACCGTTATTCACTCTAAAACAATAGTTTCGAGGCACAATCAAACAGTTAAATTAACTTGCATCCAATCATTTCTTTCTATTAATTATCATTATCTCTTATTATCTGTTATTATGGGAGTGATTCGTAATATACACACAAGCGATCTTATTGCGGTAGTAATATGTTTTTGGCGGCCGGTTAGAATGCACACGAGCGTAGCGAAATGTTGCGTGTAATAAAATACGTCGATAAGTGGATCAAGGGAACGACCATTGTCGGATAAAGTTAATGGGTTTATTAAAGACTTCCCGGATTTAATGTACGATGCCGCAAAAACAAAATGTTTAGTTTGCGATATATATATCTAATGTGTTGGTCAAAGACAAATTGCCAAGAGCACGTGGCAAGTGCAAAACACAACTATAACGAAACGAGTGTGTATATGGAACGGTTGTGTGTAGTCTGCCGCTTATTTTGCTAAGCAACGAATCCTTTTTTGGAAGACATATGGCAATTCTACATAACCGAGCCAGACGACGTTATAGAGGCTGTGCGTAAACATTTAGAAAATAAAATTAAAGCCGAACCGAAAAATAAAAAGCCATGGTTATGTGTGAGTAAAACAATTGACTCTAAAAAAAATCTGTACTTAATGTGATGGCACGTAAAATGGAACCACGTCAACCATCATCTTCAATTTTACTAGCATCTAGACGAGTAGGATAATTTCAGAAGTGGTATTAAATACATTCTGAAAAATCTGAATTTTCGAAAGGCCAAGTTTTAATGTTAACAGCATGGTAACTTTTTACAAAATCCACGCTCTAAAACGTTCGTTTTCTGAACATAAGTATATTTTTTCTTCGCGGTGGACACGTTTTGCAGAAATGACGGTGGAAACGCACCTGATAATATATGAATATGAAAATATACAACCGGGTTCACGAAAGCCGCTTAAAACCAATAATATAGCAGAAAATAACATAATAATAGCAGAAAACCAAATGCACATTTCATTCTTCCGGACAGAATAAATCTATCTACTTCTATATATCGGTAACAAGGTCCCCACTCCATCGTATAGTTTTATACGCGAAGTATAAATTTGCGCACATATTACGAATCACACACCCGAAGGACCACTTCTATACCAACTCCTGGGAAACCCACGGAAAGTGGCGAACTTTACCAATGAAAAATCCTAAGTTTGTTTGGCTTTCTACGGGGCAAGTTAATAAACTGATTATTATCATTTTGATAAATGTAGTTGTTCTAATAAACTTGTTAATATAAACATTTTTTTTAAATTTAAGGAAACCAATTCAACGAACGCGACTTATTAAATTCGTTTTTTAACCGTTAACAAGAAGAAGCAAAAAAAAATGTGTTTCTTATTACCATCAGACTTTTCTCAATGAAAATAGCAAGTTACATATATATGTTTTTTTAATTTCTAAAGTTTTGAATGAATCATTTAAAAAAATTCCCTTAATATGCTTCATCATATTTTTTTTGTTATAAAATGCTGATAATCATCCTATGTACCTTATGACATTTTTACAGATTTCTACGCCCTTGTACAAAATAATAAAAAAAAAAATCCAATTACCCCACTCCCCCATACCAAAATCAATTTAGCAAGAAGTATAATATATTATAAATGTCTAGAAGTAAAAGCTGAGCAGTTACAAAACTATTTTCTAAGTAAACATCTTTAAAAATGAATTGGTTCGATTAACTTTAACCTCTTTTTACCTCTCGTCCACCTACAGAATTATTCTTCGACTACTTATTGTCGGAAAGAAGATTGATCTGAAAAGTCAAGGAATTTCTGAGAAATCTACCTACCTGGAACAAGTAGACTTAAGGAAGAATTCCTTTTAGTTACCGAATTTCTAACGTAACCTGTTTCGAAATATATCAGTAACCGATGAATGAAAGATTCAAACTAAGACAAAGTGTTACCTAATGATATTTGCATATGTAGTATCCAATCTAGTTCCTTGTTACTCTAAGAGGTATAATTTTAAGTTCTATAAAACTCTCTCTTTTTAGGAAACCTAACTAAATTAAACTCGGCAATTCGTTTTACTAATTTTGTACTTGCGCCGTTTTACGTGTTAGAAATCGAATGATTAAAGATAAGTACTCCAAGTTATACGCAGGATTGTTCCTATAACAACAATACTTCAAGAAGATAATATACCTACTTAGTTTAAAGTGCGCGACAAGAGAAATATTCAACGCACCTATCGTGGTTTGAATAATGGTTTACAAGTCTTTGTTTTCCCCTACTCAGTACATACATGCATCTATTACCTATTAAATGGAACACGGTAATGACAGGGCACGTACTAGCGTTTTATTGAACGACAAGCACTCGTATAACACATTTACATGCATATTACTGGTTGCAATAGGTTGTACAAAATGACGGGTGTAAGTTTGCTTCACAGAACGGCGTTTTACGGCTTTTGTCCTTTATTTTATTTTATTTGAAATACGCGCAGTCAATGGGTTATGAGAAATCTTCATTCAATTCTGCAACCTTCACCGGAGCGGGATCAAAATCGAACTGAAATTTAACGCGGGCAATATTTCTTGTCGTTCTTCTTCTCAGTTGTCGCTCTTCTTTTTGAAAAGATGATGCGTTAAGGTACACGGAAATTTGCGTCAATACTTCTTTCGTGGCAATCGATCGATTTGCGAATTTTAAAAACATCATCGCCGGCATGTAGTGTATCTGCAGATTCGTAATTGTATTTGCACCATAGGACCCGCAAATTTTCCGGGAAATGGACAACTCCGCGACCTTCATCATTGTGGCTCTGATTCTAACTGGGAGTCTTATAAACACGTGAGTAATTTTGAAGATTTTATAGACGTGATTTATGACTTGTTGTTATTTTTCACATTAAATGTGATTAATTTAAAGAAATAAACTTCGTTTACGAGATGTAAATTTCTTTTATTATATTTCAGATCATATAAAACAAATTCTTCTTGCGACAATAATTTTTCTGTATTTATAAAATTAATAATATAAATATAAAGTTAAATCTTAATTCTCAAATTAATATTTAACTGCGCGCAATACTATATAAAATATGACTTGGAAAGGTAATTAATTACGCTTTAATAATACCGATATAAATAATGTAAAAAAAAATCTAAAGTCTGCTGAGCAGGTAACTGTTACCCTTTCTATATTTTGGAGCTTTTAATCATTATTTTAAATGCAAAATTGAAATAAATATTTGCCGTTTGCCGCAAGTTATGAAAACTAAACCCTCAATTGAAAATAAAAAGCTATTTATGAATTCCTTCGGCGGATGAGAATATCTTCAGATAATAAATTTAATAAATTATAAATGGTGCTCTCTAAAGTAATATCACAAAATCAAAATGATGTTTTTTGCATATATAAAAATAAGAAAATATTACTGGAAACTAGGCAACCATTTTATATTGGCTCATGTTGGACTTTTATAAACGTATTTTGGAAAACTGGCAATGCGTGTCTATTGGAAGCTTACTAAATAATATTTGCAATTTTTAAAAGATTTAGATGTAATAAAACCATCGTTTTATTCATAATACGAAACCAGCCTTTCAGTGAATATTTCAAATTAGTTTTTCTTCCAGAATAACAATGCGTTTACTAACCATAATGACAAGCTAAGTTATTTTAGGTAGATGTTTTAGGTTATAATTTCACAATTTATTTGAAGCAAAATAATAAAAGATATGAATAGAGAGTATTGTTTATTTTTATTTTTAAATTATTCAGTATAATACTTCGCTGGATATGCATTTCTTTTGAATGACTAACGTAAAAGAAATATATCCATATTTAATGTGTGAGAACAGCTACTCCATGGAATAGTTTTGTATTGTTCTCAGAAACGATAAAATATCAAGTTCTTGCTTCTTACGCTCCGAAGTTCATTCACTTAAAAAAATTAGCATGGCCTATAATGAAGGAGCCTGGCTGACACTTCAAGTTCCTGCGGATAATTTATGAGAAAATTTATTATGATTGTCTCAATGCTTTACAATACGTACCAGAATATAACTACCCACTACTTACGTTGTTCATGTTTTCTTGTATAGGGGCTTCGGTAGAAGAAACTACGAATGCCGTCCTTGCATGTCGATGCAAGAATGCAATGAGGAGCCAAGAGACTATTGTCCATTCGGAGAAACTAGAGATATGTGCGGAAGGCGTACTTGTGCGAAGGTAAGTTATAAAATTACTAAAGCGATATCTTTTCTTTCACGAGAGGTGCTCTTATCTGATTTTTTCGTTAGAATTAGAAGTACCGCCTCTTCAACGACCTACTCCTTGTCATCAGCTATTAACCTAGTGAAAATCCTATTCGCTTTTAGTTGATAAGATGTGTGCATTGTGCAAGCAAGTATCCTGTTAACAGGGTCCGGCAGATAGATGTGGTGGCCCAAATGGTATCTATGGTCGGTGTGCTGAAGGTCTTAGGTGTCGATCGGATGAGAGATGCCACGGTTGTGCGGACAAGGGAAACTCAGACTTCGAATGTTATCCGAAATTTTAAGAATCTCATCTCAATGTCGATGCAATCTCTTTATCAGTATTATATTTTGTCCTATTTATGTATATTTATTTTATATAAAATAAATATGTGAAATAAATTATTTTCACTTAAGCATTTGCAGTTTATTTAATTATCATGTAACTAGAAGCTCCGCGAGAAAAAAAAAATACCATCAAGCACAAAAGATTTTGTAAAAATGTACTGGGTGGTGCTATCGAAAAGTTTGCTTTGGGGGTTAAAACATGAGTAAGATATACGGTCTGATTTGTTAGAAGCAATCAACCAATATTTTATAAACTGAAACGAAAATAAAATTTTCCAAAAACATATCTATTTCTAATGCAAGAGCAACATGCTTTGACCATGAATCACATAAATTGACTCCTGTGGTAGCTTATTCTCTAAAAAAGGCACCAGTGCATCTTATTTTTTTATATATAAACAAGCAAAACTGAAAAGAATATACTCTAAAAAATTGCTCAAAATTATCACCATTGGTCTTTATGCGGTGGTGAAACTCGTTTTCAAATTCCCGATTAATTCTTTGCAAAATACCGAGTAAAATGTAACTCGCAAATCGTTTAGATCTGTTAGTTGAGGTTGGTTTAAAGACGTTCTACAAATAGAACTCAACTAGACTTCTTCAAGTCAGGTGATCTCGATTGTTCCAGATCTACCAATTCAGTGATTCGCAAATCTTTGATTAAATCAATTACGAATGTTTGCTGTATGATACGGTAACGCATTCTCCTGCTAGAAAAAAATGTTATTTGATCATCATCTTTATCACGTTAGTTTCGTAACTCTTCAACTGTAATAAGCTCGATCATGTTTTTCAACATGTCCAAATAAACGTGATAAACATGATTTTTTTATGGCTTCTGTATATGTTCTTCTCTTATAACGTGGGGAATTTCATCGCTTCAGTATTTTACATTATGTTTGATAGTATTTTCATGTAAGCAACAAGTGCATCCAACACTAAAGAAAATGTTTCTTGAAAAAAATGTTGGTTTATACTAATATTTTGTAGAGGTAAAATTTACGCAGCTCTGTTGCACCGATGAGACGCAGAGTACTAGTTTGATCCATAGCAGCATTTCCACGCGACAATTAATGCAACTGTAGCATTTTTGCTTGCAAATTACCAGACATATAGGGACGGTAACAATTTGTAAGTACAAGATTGTATTAACTTAAATATCATAAAATTGGGTCAAATATGGTTGCACTTTATGCGCTATTTTAAAACAACCTTAACATACCGTTTTTGCAGAATCTTGTTAACATTTTCTTACTAATGAATGTTATCAAATTAAACTTTCATACTTACTGTTAAAGTAAGATTTGCAAAGAGCGCGAAAAATTATTACAACCCTTTGTCAGCGATTTCCACAATAGAGATTCTAACTTTCATTGTAACGAAAGCATGCATTCTTTTATTAGATTGTCGTAAATTAATTAACAATCGTATTTTGTTCGAATACAATTTACTTCACCTTACTAAACAAGAAAATATGCATTTTAAAGAGAGAAATATTGTTGAGATTCTTGTAGTAATGTTTATGTACAACTTACAATGGAATTCGTAATTATAGACAATTTCATATGCACTACAATTATGTTATTTCCCCAATACAGCGCTACCTATTGTTTTTACAATTATAAGTAGAGCTCCCCAAAGTGCGTGGCAAGTCAGAAGGCGTACCGCCGGGCGTGGCCGGGGGGATATGTAATGTAATATATAAGCAAATAACTCGCATCCCATTTCGGTAGTTTATTACCGTATGCGATCGGGTTGTGACGGTATGGCGGACGCGCGTAGTAAGAAACGCCCACAGGCCGACAAAGTGAAAAAGTTCTGTGGAGAATTTCCTGACTTAATATATAATGGAAGTAAGATTATATGTAAAATTTGTAATATACCTCTGATGTGCAATGATAAATATGGCTGTAGAAGACATGTAAATAGTCAGCAACACAAAAATAAAAAACTGGGTGTATCACCGACTGAGGCAACTCAATTTATAATTGATTTATTTTATATGCTGACTGCGTGTAATTTACCGTTTTCCTTACTCAGGAAGAAACCATTCCGTGAATTTTGGAATAAATATAATCCAGACTTTGAGTTACCGTCGGAAACAAGCTTAAGGAGATGTGTGCCAAGTGTACGTACCGAAATTGAAAACAGGATCAGATCTGCAATAAAAAATAAACTACTGTGGTTATGTATTGACGAAACGACAGACCGTAAAAAACATTCTATTTTGAATGTGATTGTACGTATACTGGAACCTCGTCAACCTACGAAGGGAATTTTATTAGCTAGTAAAAGACTAAAATCGTGTACTGCCGACGCTATCGAGAGCGTAGTCGTTGATACTTTACAAACATTTGAAATTGCCACTACTCAAGTATTAATTATCATGACCGATGGTGCCGCGACAATGCGTTGTGCAGGTCGTTCTCTTCAAGAACATTATGGGATGATGTTACATATTACTTGTAAACTTCATGCTCTGCATATTGCGGCTGAAACTATTCGTGCAAATTTCCCTGAGGTAAATGCATTAATAACAAATACGAAACGAGTGTTTCTCAAATCTCCCAAACGTAGGAGTGAATTTCATAAACAGTGTCCCGGTATTCCCGAACCACCAGAGCCGATTCTTACGCGTTGGGGGACATGGCTGAAGGCAGCGTTTTATTATTTTAAATACTTCCGGCAAATAAAATCAGTCGTCTTACAATTCAATCCCAACGAATCTGCGGCTATTAAGGAAAGCCAGGAAAAATTCCGAGATATTTCCGTTGAAGCAGATTTACAAACCGTTTACGACAATTATAGAGAAGTACTTGAGGCAATAAATAAATTACAAAATAGTGCACCGTCCCTGACGGAGTCAGTACAAATATTAGATGACGTTAATACACTCCTACACTGTATAAATAACAAAAAAAATGATATCGTTACAAGAAAATTTGAAAGTGTTATGAAGAAAGATACAAATTTTAGCAGGTTAAGACAAGTTTGGGAAGGTAACTCTACTGATCCGGTGACTAAATTCAAAGATTATTTTCATTACGCGTGTATTACATCATTAGACGTCGAGCGTTCATTTTCAAGATATAAAAACATTTTTTCAGAACGACGAACATCCTTGAAAGAAACGACTGTGGAAACATTCCTAATGCTTCAGATGTTTGAGAAATCGGATTGCGCTTACGGTAACAGTTTTAATGTGCCTACCTCCTCGTGTGCTGACTAATACTATTTTCCTTGTGCATTAACACCCACTATATTGGATACGGCTAATTACAAAAGTAAGCGTTTTAAAATTCTTTATTTCTTTTGTTTTTATGTACTTTACTTATGTTCCTTATCGACGCCTATGGTGCGCCACGCAGTTGGGGAGCTCTAATTATAAGTATTCTTGACATAAATTGTTGTAAAAAAGGGTAACGCAACGTTTCAAATCTTTTTTTTCTGTGCAATTATTTCAATTTTTACCATTCCATATAATACGTACCTTTTCCTACTCGTTACCTCAAATTTTTAAACAATTCTTCCACATACGTATTCTTGCTCCATATTCTTATCTGGAACACAGAAATAATGTGCGCTATTTTCATGGAAAATAACGTAGCTGACGTTGAGGAAGTAGAGAAAAACTCTTGACAATTTTTATAACAACACGATAAAACCTTGCTTCTTTCATTTCGTTCGTTTCATTTCATTAATTTTTTCATTTCGTTCTTTTTCTTTTTAAGAAATGAAATAAATGAATGTTCACGAATTTTTGTTTAAGATTTAAGTTGGTAACATGTAAGATGCTAAATAAAAAAAAAACACAAGTGATGCACCAACAAGATGAATCTATTGCCCGAAGCATTATTCTATCTTAAACTTTTGAGAGGCATTTTCCCCTAATTTATCAACCATATTCATTTTATATAGCAACATGCAAGTAAATTTAACAAAAATAGCCTATTTAGAAAGACCTACATTATTACCTACAATCAAAATGATTTATTCTATTATTTTTAGTTTTTGTTATTATTATTTTTTTTTAAGTATTCAATCATACGTAACACAGAATATAATTTATATACCAGCGAGTCGATAGTGATTGTTATTTGTTAAAGATGTAACATTTTGTTTTGGTATATTTTTTTATTTTTATTTATTTATTTATTTATTTTTTGCAAAAGGAATATTTTGTTGTCTATTTTATGAAAAATTATATGTTTTATTTGTTTTATGTTATATAAATTCATAAATTCATATTCAGCATCATTTATACTTAGACATGTACGCATTCAATGAAAAAATACGTTTATTTCCTTATAAAGTTTGCAAAAAATATAAAATTCCTCAATGTTCTAATTAAAAAATATCTTTATTAGTCATCTGTTATATCTAGAGCTCCCCAACTGCGTGGCGCACCGTAGGCGTCGATAAGGAACATAAGTAAAGTACATAAAAACAAAAGAAATAAAGAATTTTAAAACGCTTGCTTTTGTAATTAGCCGTATCCAATGTAGTGGGTGTTAATGCACAAGGAAAATAGTATTAGTCAGCACACGAGGAGGTAGGCACATTAAAACTGTTACCGTAAGCCCAATCCGATTTCTCAAACATCTGAAGCATTAGGAATGTTTCCACAGTCGTTTCTTTTAAGGATGTTCGTCGTTCTGAAAAAATGTTTTTATATCTTGAAAATGAACGCTCGACGTCTAATGATGTAATACACGCGTAATGAAAATAATCTTTGAATTTAGTCACCGGATCAGTAGAGTTACCTTCCCAAACTTGTCTTAACCTGCTAAAATTTGTATCTTTCTTCATAACACTTTCAAAATTTCTTGTAACGATATCATTTTTTTTGTTATTTATACAATGTAGGAGTGTATTAACATCATCTAATATTTGTACTGACACCGTCAGGGACAGTGCACTATTTTGTAATTTATTTATTGCCTCAAGTACTTCTCTATAATTGTTGTAAACGGTTTGTAAATCTGCTTCAACGGAAATATCTTGGAATTTATCCTGGCTTTCCTTAATAGCCGCAGATTCGTTGGGATTGAATTGTAAGACGACTGATTTTATTTGCCGGAAGTATTTAAAATAATAAAACGCTGCCTTCAGCCATGTCCCCCAACGCGTAAGAATCGGCTCTGGTGGTTCGGGAATACCGGGACACTGTTTATGAAATTCACTGGTACGTTTGGGAGATTTGAAAAACACTCGTTTCGTATTTGTTATTAATGCATTTACCTCAGGGAAATTTGCACGAATAGTTTCAGCCACAATATGCAGAGCATGAAGTTTACAAGTAATATGTAACATCATCCCATAATGTTCTTGAAGAGAACGACCTACACAACGCATTGTCGCGGCGCCATCGGTCATGAAAATTAATACTTGAGTAGTGGCAATTTCAAATGTTTGTAAAGTATCAACGACTACGCTCTCGATAGCGTCGGCAGTACACGATTTTAGTCTTTTACTAGCTAATAAAATTCCCTTTGTAGGTTGACGAGGTTCCAGTATACGTACAATCACATTCAAAATAGAATGTTTTTTACGGTCTGTCGTTTCGTCAATACATAACCACAGTAGTTTATTTTTTATTGCAGATCTGATCCTGTTTTCAATTTCGGTACGTACACTTGGCACACATCTCCTTAAGCTTGTTTCCGACGGTAACTCAAAGTCTGGATTATATTTATTCCAAAATTCACGGAATGGTTTCTTCCTGAGTAAGGAAAACGGTAAATTACACGCAGTCAGCATATAAAATAAATCAATTATAAATTGAGTTGCCTCAGTCGGTGATACACCCAGTTTTTTATTTTTGTGTTGCTGACTATTTACATGTCTTCTACAGCCATATTTATCATTGCACATCAGAGGTATATTACAAATTTTACATATAATCTTACTGCCATTATATATTAAGTCAGGAAATTCTCCACAGAACTTTTTCACTTTGTCGGCCTGTGGGCGTTTCTTACTACGCGCGTCCGCCATACCGTCACAACCCGATCGCATACGGTAATAAACTACCGAAATGCGATGCGAGTTATTTGCTTATATATTACATTACATATCCCCCGGCCACGCCCGGCGGTACGCCTTCTGACTTGCCACGCACTTTGGGGAGCTCTAGTTATATCTATTTGATGTCGCTACTGCCAATGCGCGTATCGGATCGAGCGCTAAGCATGGAGTCTCTGCTAGTAAGGTACACATAAAGTATCCAAACTTCTTCGGAAGTCGAACATAACGAACTGACACGACCGCCTGTCGTCGCTCTTTCGTTTGTGAGTCACGCAGCGCTTAGATCCGCACTATCGTTGGTTTCTGACTTTTCGCCTTACACATGGGTACAGCAGTTCGGTATAAGATACTAGAGATCAAATAAGAACGCTTGCGTTCTTATTTGATACACCACTATCAAATAGGAACGCAAGCGTCTGGGTAGTCGTGAGTTGCATAGCATCTGTTGTCGCCCAACCAGATGTTCATGCTCATTTTGATATATACGAAAGAGTACCATATTTATTTCATTTTTTGTCAAGGAAATTGTTTATTTAATAAATATATTTTGTATATCTACGTACTGCGTAAGCGCGTGAACATATAGAAATTACATATATAAGCAATTGGTTCTTTCGCCTCGCAAGAAAGATACACCGAAGCAGACGACTAGCGACATTATTCTTCAAACGAGGAGAACGTAACAGTTATTAGATGTGTATTTATGCAACTTCTATTGTTTCTATGGCGCGTTATAATGCCAAAGGTAAGAAATATATGCCACAACTTGCGCGGTTGCTATGCACAAGTATGCATCTAGAAATATTAAGTTTGTGTGAGTAAACATGGATCCGCCTACGTGCAGCTACACGAAAATTGATCGTTGAAATCGGTGTGGCTGCAATCTACACTTTTTTAAAGAAGAAGCGTGTACATCGAAGAAAGCAGCGCGAATTTAAATTTCAAATAAGAAAAATATTGCAATAATTGAATATCATCTTCCACAGCAAATGGTGAAACGTCGTTCGTTCGTATCTTGGTGTAAGCTACAGGACCATACACCTACTTACACCGACTACTCTAGTGACACCGAAGAAAAAATGCAGTCTGAGCGAACAAACCTATTGTTTATTCAATTTCATTTCAATATCTTCATTAAGTGGTATTTTAATTATTAAACCCATAATTTCGATGATAAGGCATCAGAAATGGCAAATATAAATGGTAAGTATGAAGCAGAAAATATGAAGTGCATCGGATCTCGGTTGTTACAATCACTTTGGGACTTGGAAGCAATATAAATAAGATTTTTTAAAGTGACTCTGTTACTAGTCACTTATAAATGCAACAAACAATAATGATGAGCTAAATCTAAAATAACGAAAAGTATTTAAACAAAACGATAATTGAAACAAAATGATTAAAACAGAATATGGCATACGATATTCAACGCCATATGTAACGGAATTGGCGTCACGCTGTCACGGGGCTGCGATTACATCGCGAAATGTGGATTGAGCAATTCTCGTAACAACCGGCGACGATGAAGGTGCATCGCAACGCTTCCATTCCCTCGTGCATTTCCGTTGCGTATTACAGTTAACAAAATATGTCTTTTAAATTTTAAACGTATGCATATCAATCATTTTAGTTAAATCGTGTTCTCTTGTGTTCTCAGCGTGTTAAAGCTACTTCAGTATTATTACCAGAATCAATTTGTATCTTATTTTCATTTTCCCGTAGATATTATCTCAAAATCAGAAAGGCACATATTGTATGTTCTATTTAATTATACTGTTTAAAGTAGGAAGCTAACAGGAACAAAATAACAAAATACTTTGGCATGATAGCTTATTCCGTCTCTACTAATTTACGAAAGTTATAAACAATGTTGTCAACTTTTCTTGTGTTTGACATGACTGTGAAACATAAAGCTACATTAAAAATGTACATGTGCCTTATACATACATGGAAAGGACAAAGGCGGATAGAATTATTACTTCTTTGCAGAGACTAGACATACTCGTGTTTCGTCGACTCTCGAGGACACCAGTCACGTAGGCAACACGAATCCATCCTCATGAGGCAATAGACACGAGTCTATCTAATCGCTGCAAAAAAGGAATAATTCCAGCTGCCTTCATCATCTCTACTTGTACATCTACGATATATAGCGAATATTTAATTAGTGTCGGCGAAATTTGATTGAAAAAAGTTGATTGAAACACATATTAAAAATTCATTGCCAATATGGAACTTGAAGATAGCATCCAATAAATTTTCGATGATAAGAGCATCAACATGACTTTTCCAAGTGAGAATTTTAATCATATAAACAGCCAAAAATTTAGCAGAAAAGGTCATAGTGTGAATATTCATGTTTTTCAATTACTTTTTTGATTAATTAAAGAGCTATTGTAATCAATTGCTGCCATATCACCAACCAGATTAATAGAGTTTGCTTTAAGATCACCTTGTTCTGGAACATAAATTAAAAATAAGCAAGGTCCAAAGAGGTACAGGTTGAGGTTGAGATACTCCGTTCTTAAGTGTAAGAACATCTGAAGACACGCTGCTTCTCACAGCAGCGATGCAACGTACAGAAGTCCAGAAGCTGCATGTAACTGAAAGCAAAACATTGACAGACTCGTACAATCACGATGCGGTTTCGACCGGAAACCTATATTCTTTAAAAGAAAACAAGGACCGCGGAAATCTACAACAACATGTTTAAAGAAACTATTGAAAATTGCAAGCTGAAAATTATACAACGGCTAGAACAGAACTAATGATACAATCACATGCATTTGTGACGTCTAAAAAACATATAAGCATAGTATTTGTCCTTTATTGTTGATATTTGATAGTGAAAGTGTTTGAAAATTTATTCAAAAAACATATAAACATTTATTTCAATAAAAGGTAGAAAGTCAAGTTAGCCCGATTTTTTTTTTATATTTCAATGAAAAGGTTTTTTAGATTAGATCATAATTTAATGTATATTTCGAATTATTATAATTAGAAATGTGAAGTAATACCGCTCCATCTCTTATAAACAGTATCTACAGCATCTCTTCTTAACATCCAACAGTAATCTGCTAACATGACAGGATCCCATTTCCCCTGATACCGTTTTTCCATTCTCATGATGTCTTGATGGAAGCGCTCACTGTGTTCACCGCTAACGTCGCCCATATTTTCCGGACAAAAATCCAAAAGAGGATGTAGAATGTGCGCTTTAAGGGACATATTACAGCCGGCAGCGTGAAATGCTTGTAACATATCGATTACTAAAGTTTTATAGTTTTCAGCTTTTTTGTTTCTCACGAAATTCGTGAAAACTTGTACTATGGAGAGCCAATTTGTTTTTTCCTTCGCTGTTCATTCACTATTTCTCGTATCTGAGGTCCAACAAGAATACCTTCTTTCAGTTTCCCTTGTGTTAATGTTGGAAACTTTTCACGAAGGTATCTAAAACCATCACCTTCGAGACTCAGTGTCTTTACAAAGTTTCATTCATGAGCCCAAGTTTCACGTGGAGAGGTGGTATTATGATCTTTCCTTTTTCTACTAGAGGCTGATGTACATTGTCTTTTTCTGGTATAAACTGTTGTCGTAGTGGCCACTCTTGCTTATGGTAATGTTTTCCCAAAGGCATAAACAGCAACAGTATTTGGTGTAACCAGCTTGCATACCCAAAATAATTGCAATTACTTGAAAATCCGCACAAACATTCCAGGAATGGTCTTTGTACTTTATCTTTTCTAATAAAATTTTCAGATTTTCATAAGTTTCTTTCATAGAAACAGCATGGCTTATCGGAATAGAAGGATAACGGTTTCCATTATGCAACAGAACTGCTTTTAGACTGGCCTTTGATGAGTCTATGAATAATCTCCAACAACTGGGTTCATGATGTTTTCCAAAAGCTTCAGAAGGTTTATAAATAAAGAGTCCAAACATTCACAGTAGACATTCATCGTTTCCTAGTGTTTTGAAGAAAAAAGGAGGTTGGACATATATTAAAATGAGAACGCGCGGCATATACAGAGAAACTTTATTAATAATGATTAGAGTAGCCAAATTCGGGTGCTCGCCATAGGCGTAGCTAACGAATGAACTCTCTTATGCCGTTTCGGTGCTAGACACAAAAGAATTTTTAAGATCGTTTTTGTAAATTATGAACCGATAGTGATTAATTATCTCTATGCTACTGAAGTGAACACGGGAAATTACCATCTCTAGTCATTTGTATAAATATGTTCTTGTAAATGTTATTTATTTCATGACTCGCTGGTGTTTTAGAGATATCACTGTGTGAAATAGCTCACCTGCAATAAGAATCAGCTGTATAAAAAAATAATACCATAATTTGCATTCGGTTTTGTTAATTTGGGCCAAAAAGGGTTAATTTGGGTGTTAATTTTTTTTGCTCCAAAAGCCTCTTCTCGATGAATCATGTTGTTTGTTTTTATGCTAAATGGCGGTAATTGCGTATTTGAATATAACTTATAATTCGAAATAACTTTATAACATTTTTCTGTATTGTGAAAAATAAAGGTACTTTACTCTTGAGTAAAATTTATATTTTTGACACACCTCGTATACGGTTTAAAAAAAGTTAATGTCTGATGGTTGCATAAATTTTGGAACATGCACAACCTTTTATTAAGAATAATTTTTTTTCACAAAACCAATAATAAAAAAGTTTTCCATATGGTTCCAACCTAAGTAGACACACTGTGTTATAATATATATAACACGAGTTTACAGTCACTAACGTTTCCAAAGATATTGTTTATTCTTGCATATAATTGACATCGGTGTTGAGGAGTTGTATGAGGACTGTTTAAAACACGCGGATAGCAAGCGGAACATAAATGTACAAACGTGAGAGCGTTAATTTTATTATGTATTAAGTCCTGCAGATATTTGGTTGTACTAAATTCTCGTCTAGATGCCAGTGTAGTCATCGTAGAGTGCTCAAGTGAAAGGTTCTGAACACATGTGAACACCATCCAATCGGAAATCGGAAAAAATCCAATGAATGTTATCCAACTGCATGATTCGATACGGGTACCAAATCAAATTCGTCTATTCAACCTTGATAGCACATATGCACGATACAACGACTTAATTATATTCGCACCATTAAAGGGTCTACATGTACATACAACGAACCAGCCATTTTACTTGCCTCTCCACACACACTGGAAATATATTCCCTAAAAGATAAAATCACTCGAGAAGTGGAGATATGCTACAAGGATCAGTACTTGGAGCCCCTTTTTCTTGTTATTTGAGTCAATGATTTTTCGGTAACTCCGGGACGAGCGTAATGTAGCCATGTGAACGACACTACATAGAAAAAAATTGTTACGAGAGTTAATGCAATTGTAGCATTTCTGCTTGCAAATGGCCAGACATGTAGGGACGCTAACAATTTGTAACTTGTTAGTGTACAAGATTGTACTAACACATTGTACTACTACAATCTTAACATACCGTTTTTACACCATCTTGTTAACATTTTCTTACTAAAGAATGTTGTCAAATTAAACGTTCATACTTACTGTTAAAGTAAGATCTGCAAACAGCGCGAAAAATTATCGCAACCCTCTGTCAGCGATTTCAACAATAGAGATTCTAACGCCATTGTAATGAAAGCACGCATTCTTTTATTAGTAAAGAGTCCAAACGATGTGCCCGAGCATTGGCGTTGCGTGGAGAGTTTACCAGAATAACAGTGCGCTTATTTAAAAATAAATATATTGAATCACTTTACAAAACGTTAAGAAAAAACATAAATAACTTACCTAACATGTTTACATTGTTGCAGAAATATCCGGATGTGCGCGATGAAGTAATTGCACCATCATATATGTTTCTGTATTAGTCTCGGAAAGGTTCGTACGTAGCGACGTAAATAAATGCTTATATGCTGAAAAGGATTGTTCGACGTTGAGAGATGTTATATTTGCATAGTTAAAGTGCTCTTTGTATCTGTACAACGTATCTTCAGTATTGGTAAAAAGTTGCCGTAATTTTGCAAAATCTACATTTTTCTCTAATACACTATTAAATTTTTCACGAACACAAACACTTTTTTCATCATCAAGGATATGCAGCGCTAATTCTACGTGGTCAATAATTGCTAATGAGTCCGATAAGGACAGCGCACTGTTCTGTAACTTTTTTATTGCATCCACTATTGGAACGTAACTGTCGTAAATAATTTTTAAATTTGCTGCAACTTGAGGATTTTCAAATTGAACCTGACTGAGCCTTATAGCAGCCGCTTCTTTGCCGTCTAGTTGTAAAACTACTGATTTAATTTTTTCAAAATGTTTATAATAATAGAATGCTGCTTCTAACCACGTACCCCATCGTATAAGAATTGGTTGCGGCGGCTCGGGTATGTCAGGACACTGCGAATGAAATAGGCGAATACGTTTCGGAGATTTAAGAAAAACCGCTTTCGTTTGTCCTATTAGTTCATCCACATCAGGATAACTTGTACGTATAATGTTTGTTACAAGGTGTAAAGCGTGAAGCAAACATGTGACGTGCAGCAGGTTTGGTTGAATCGTTTTGAGTAATTTTGCTGTGGAACACATAACCGCGGCAGCATTGGTAACTAACATTAACAGTTGCTCCGGTAAAATTTCAAATTTGTGTAGTGTTTCTGTTAATACACTACGTATCGCCGTGGCAGTACAATCTTGCATTCGTTTACAGGCTAGTAAATAAGGGTCAGAAGATCCTTGTGGGGTCAGCGTCCTTACGACAATGGATAGGATGGACTGTTTTTTAATATCTGTAGTTTCGTCCATTGTCAACCAAAGGTATTTATTTTTCACCGTTTTTTTCGTAAAATTTACAATTCTTTCACGCACTGATGGTACGTAATTGTGTAGCGTATTTTTAGATGGTAATTTCCACGTAGGATTGTATTTATTCCAAAACTGGCGAAACATTGGGTGTTGCACTTTATGTGTTGCTATATTGGTCGCAATTAGCATCATTGTTAAATCAACCACAAATTCATTATATGATTTGCGTCTAATCTTTTTCAATTTATGTTTGTCACTATTTATATGTCTTTGACACTGACTCGCTTTCCAAGATAATAAAGTTGTTTCACAAACTCAACATTTCACTGCCTTACCGTCATATATTAAATCGGGAGACCGATGTATAAATTTATTTACTACGGTAGCAGACAACCGATTTGACGCATTATTTTTACGACCTCGCAACATTTTCAACGTATACTTTAACACGTTAGAACGGCAACTAAATGCAAGGTTTATTTTTACTACTTATGCGAGAGCGGAGTTTATCCCACTCTGCTCTTGCATCGACGCTACTGGTCGGGCACGTCGTTTGGACTCTTTATTTATAAACGTTATTGCAGTAGACCAGATTACCGGCCATACAATAAAGGCATTTTCTCTCTAACCAGAGCTAAGCCAATGTTGGCTCTTTTCGAATCATTTTTACTTTATATATGCTGTTCAATTTCATCAGTTACTAACTTGGGGTAAAACCCTTGTTAGTCATTGTTATCATTAGTAATATTGAATAACATTACCTGAAATGATATAGGTTTACCCAATACTTTTGAAAACTCCGGTGTAACAAATATGAGGCGATAGCTATTATTATCCTGTTAATCATAGTAATAATATACCCATATTGCACTTAATAATACAAATAAATCGGCTGATCCTCTGAGCAATTGGTAGAAAGTCTAATAACTAGCACGTGTACTTTTAATTACTACAGCAGTAATTACAGCAAATGAAAGATATATAATAATAAAGCAAAAAGAAAGATGACAAAAGAAAAATTAAAATTAATTGAGATAATCGAATTCAGAATCATACGTATTACATGAGATTTGAAAGGATACAGCCGCACAAGGGTGAAGTTTATCGCGCAATACAAAATCAGAATGGCTTGAAGGGAAGTATTTCATTGTAAAGATCGACCGCAATTAAAATGTATAGTTTTTCTTACTCATGCTTCGCCTTATATCATTCGTATCTTTTCAAATACCGAATCTATTTCCTTGTGGTTAAATCGCATGCCACTTATCTGTTAATTCCTAGAAACCGTTATATAATTTACTGTAAAAATACATATCACCGCATTGGTTCCTAAAAAACCGGGCTTCAATTTTAAGCGGTTGTAGAACTAAAAAAAAAAAAAATGGCGGAAATAAGATTACTACGTCAAGCAGAATAAAAATAACTATTGATAACAATTATCTTCGAATTCGAAATAGTGAATAAGATTTACGAAATTTTGTGGATAGAAATGCGAATATCGATGCTATATTCACTAATTTCTAGCCCAAATACATAAATACAGGAATACAGGAAAAAATACTGAGTAAATGTTATCATAGCTGTTATTAACAAATTTTAGAGTAATGTAAATTTTGTTTTCTAAAAAAATTCTTTCTCTTTCCGTCGTGCTTACATGCCGTGTTAAATTTTGTAGAATTTCAAGATTCCTTGAAGAATGCTCTAATCTAATAGTGAGATCTCGCAACATTAGAGGTTGAATTTTTGATACGCTTACGCTAATTGTAAGAATGTCGGAAGCTTAATTAAAAAAAAAAATAGGTTTGCGAGTGTAATTACATGAGAATACCGATGTTTCGCTCTCAGCTGCATGAAGCTTCTTCTAGGCTACTTCATGCAACCAAAGCGAATCGTTGGTATCCTCATGCAATTACTACGCGGTTTTAAACCGCGACTGATGGCAACACATTTGCATAGAATGTCTTCTATCGTCTACAGATCTTCCATGCAAAGACGACAGATTTAATATTCAGCTTTTCCTAGTTTGAATAATCGATATTTTAGGGCGGCATGAACTGTCAGAAATCTAAGGTCTCATTTGCTGAACGATAGGACTAGTTTTCCCGTCTTAGGCGAGCCTGGTATGAATGCTTTCGCCTGCTTTCATCCTTTTTTTTCATCCTTTCATCCTGGAACATTTTACCAGAACGCGGTCTTTTGATTGTCCTCCCATACTGTTGAGGGTCTCTCGTAGGCCGATTAGGTTCGATGGTCGAACCTAATCGATGGTCGATGAAGGCATATTTGCTGCTTCTCTAACCAGTTTGTCTGCCTTTTCATTGCTTTCGATCGAATCCAAAATCCATCATTCCATCCACATTTCCAACCAATCAATGAAATCAAAAATTCCAATTTGGAACCAATAGCGAAGTAAAGTGAAGGTTTTTGGCTTCAATTGTGGTGGATATTTTGCTATCGTCCAAAAGTTTGGAAGCAGGGACAGATTTTACAAAAAAATCACAAATATAGCAAAATTTTATATTGATTAGTAATAAATTTATATACAACATATGTTAGTATCGTCAAATAAAAATAAATATATTAAAACAATCGATGTTCATGCATTATTTAGTTCATAAGTTTGTTTTCGTCTATAGGGATCTCCCTTTGCCTTAGTAAGCGCTGCACAAATTTTACGCATTCTTCTCAATAATTTTTGGAGGCAGTAAGCATCAATTCGTTCTCAAGCGTTTTGAAAATATTGCCATAGCTGTTGATCATTCTGGAGTTGTCGCTGTCTGGTCCTCCGATCAAGTTCATCCCATATTAGCTTAATGGGGGACAAATCAGGACTTCGAGGGAGCCAAAGCATTAATTTTACTTCATTTGTGCGCTGCTTTCTCCTCCAGAATGTCTTGCTGTTACTACACTAGCTCTTTCACCCGGTTGTCGACGAACAAAGATTCACCGTTTCGTACCAAAAATCTCGTTTTTTTGCGGTCGATACATCCCCTTAAGCCGGCTGCCAATAATCCGCCCCTTGACGGTCGTAACGGAAACATTTATTTGTCGCTGTTTATTAACGCACGTTGCAATATCCGGGGTCGTTAGACGTCGATCTCGTTTCGAAGTTGTTACGGTATATCCATCTTCAGGTCCAAAAATCATCCGTGGCCGTCCGCTACGCCTTCCATCAATATTTTGCCGTCTTTATCAAAGTGTAATGCACTCGTTTCAGTGAAATGCCTAGCCGTAAAGCTATTTCTCTCTCGGTATATCCTTCATCCCGAAGAGTACAGATAGTGGAGCGTTGTTCTACTGTTGTTAATTGTCTGCGTTTAGGATTTTGACGTCCAGTATTTAATCAAATTGTTACAATGAGGGACTAATTTCAAAAAACTAATTCTACACGCAAAAAGATAGAATGCTAAGGTTGAATAAATTTACCACATCCACTCAATGATTACCGAAGTAGTACTAAACCCGTTGACCGAAAGTGATTACTAAAGAGTCCAAACGATGTGCCCGACCAGTAGCGTCGATGCGAGAGCAGAGTGGGGTAAACTCCGCTCTCGCATAAGTAGTAAAAATAAACGATGCATTTAGTTGCCGTTCTAACGTGTTAAAGTATACGTTGAAAATGTTGCGAAGTCGTAAAAATAATGCGTCAAATCGGTTGTCTGCTACCGTAGTAAATAAATTTATACATCGGTTTCCCGATTTAATATATGACGGTAAGGCAGTGAAATGTTTAGTTTGCGAAACAACTTTATTATCTTGGAAAGCGAGTCAGTGTCAAAGACATATAAATAGTGACAAACATAAATTGAAAAAGATTAGACGCAAATCGTATAATGAATTTGTGGTTGATTTAACAATGATGCTAATTGCGACCAGTATAGCAATACATAAAGTCCAACACCCAATGTTTCGCCAGTTTTGGAATAAATACAATCCTACGTGGAAATTACCATCTAAAAATACGCTACACAATTACGTACCATCAGTGCGTGAAAGAATTGTACATTTTACGAAAAAAACGGTGAAAAATAAATACCTTTGGTTGACAATGGACGAAACTACAGATATTAAAAAACAGTCCATCCTATCCATTGTCGTAAGGACGCTGACCCCACAAGGATCTTCTGACCCTTATTTACTAGCCTGTAAACGAATGCAAGATTGTACTGCCACGGCGATACGTAGTGTATTAATAGAAACACTACACAAATTTGAAATTTTACCGGAGCAACTGTTAATGTTAGTTACCGATGCTGCCGCGGTTATGTGTTCCACAGCAAAATTACTCAAAACGATTCAACCAAACCTGCTGCACGTCACATGTTTGCTTCACGCTTTACACCTTGTAACAAACATTATACGTACAAGTTATCCTGATGTGGATGAACTAATAGGACAAACGAAAGCGGTTTTTCTTAAATCTCCGAAACGTATTCGCCTATTTCATTCGCAGTGTCCTGACATACCCGAGCCGCCGCAATCAATTCCTATACGATGGGGTACGTGGTTAGAAGCAGCATTCTATTATTATAAACATTTTGAAAAAATTAAATCAGTAGTTTTACAACTAGACGGCAAAGAAGCGGCTGCAATAAGGCTCAGTCAGGTTCAATTTAAAAATCCTCAAGTTGCAGCAAATTTAAAAATTATTTACGATAGTTACGTTCCAATAGTGGATGCAATAAAAAAGTTACAGAACAGTGCGCTGTCCTTATCGGACTCATTAGCAATTATTGACCACGTAGAATTAGCGCTGCATATCCTTGATGATGAAAAAAGTGTTTGTGTTTGTGAAAAATTTAATAGTGTACTAGATAAAAATGTAGATTTTACAAAATTACGGCAACTTTTCACCAATACTGAAGATACGTTGTACAGATACAAAGAGCACTTTAACTATGCAAATGTAACATCTCTCAACGTCGAACAATCCTTTTCAGCATATAAGCATTTATTTACGTCGCTACGTACGAACCTTTCCGAGACTAATACAGAAACATATATGATGGTGCAATTACTTCATCGCGCACATCCGGATATTTCTGCAACAATGTAAACATGTTAGGTAAGTTATTTATGTTTTTTCTTAACGTTTTGTAAAGTGATTCAATATATTTATTTTTAAATAAGCGCACTGTTATTCTGGTAAACTCTCCACGCAACGCCAATGCTCGGGCACATCGTTTGGACTCTTTAACTGATTATTGCAGATACCTTACACCATCCCTTTCAAACAGTAGTCATATTCTTGGTGAAGAGCTATAGAATTTAATCCCATTAAAGTTTTACCTGAATGTTTGCAATTTGCCGATATGTATTACAATGTTATATTTGTATTTATTACATTAATATAGGGATTAACGATTCCACAATATACCTATCAGTTGTAATATTTTAAACGAATTTCAGCTTGCTTCCAAACTTTTGGACGGTAGTGTACATATTGCAATAATAATACATAAAATGGCTAATATTTACTATCACGTTAAGTATTAAAATGCAAACAATGAAACCATCGTAATTAAAATAAGTATAACAATTTAATTAAACAATTGACATAAGGTGACATAAACAATAACACTCAAGCCAATACCATGCACTTACATACATATATTTAATCTACATACTGAATAGGTACACAAATAAGCACACTAGTGACGTGCCCAAGTGATAATGCTACGTAGAGCATCCCGTCGGCTAGATTCACCACATCAAACTTATCATCTAAAGAACCTTGATTCATGTTTCTGCAATGTTAAGCCCGTTGTAGTTTCAAAAGTGTTCCACTTACCGCAGATATGGATCTGAACTAGATTCTTCGGGTGTAAATAAATGTTCGTAGTTTAAGTGGAAGATGCGGAATTGTCTCATCGTGATTCCTCATAATGGTATCTTATAACCATCGGTAAATCTTTTGTTTCCTTCGGTTTCGTTGCGAATTATTATACTGTTATTCGCGGAATAGACGAATTGTTATATCGAACAAGTTAGCGAGAAATTACATACGAATTACGAAGAAAATTGATATTACGTTAATGTATGTATATAGAATGTATATTAACGTCATCTATAGGTAAAAAAAATCCGTACCAAATGGCTTTGCGGAAATGGTATACTCCCGCTCATTCACTATCAGTAGCACTTTAAAAATGCTTTCCCGCCTTTCACAAGTTTTCCTTCGCAGCACCGGTCGCTAGGATTACAATTAGAACCGTAAGTGTTATTATCATTATTAATTTAATACAACACCGTTGTTTCAAAGATAATTTATTAATACCTATAGTTATATGAACTTTTGCAATATGTTTATCAATAGTTTAGCAACGTACCAAATCAAAACAAACCCGCGAAAACAGTAGGCGTCCTGTAGTAGGTCAGGGACATCGTAGTTACATGCAAATATAAACATTGTTAATTACTTCTCAGCCTGATCGTTATACATCGGTTAAAGTCGTGAATAAGGTAATTACAGTTTTCTCTTTCAAAATATGTACAAATGAAGATAACAGTAAAAAAATCTAGGTATTAAAAGTGACTCGTTCCTTACATAAGACCTTGTCGTCATACCTGTCCGTCAATCGGGTGATGTCAGGTTCGAGTCCTTACCCGGATTAATACTTTTCAAAAATTCAATTACGTCGGAGAAGCCAATGAAATCGTGGAGTTTCGCATCTCACCGACAGAAACCCACGCATATTAATTGATGATAGCAGTGATCTGACACTGACCGCCGTTTGCTGCTTAAATGGTGCACGGCACCACACAAGTTCCTTTGGTGAGTCAGCGATTTGGCAACTTAACCAATTCTCCAGATAAGGGCAAAGCTAAAATTTGATGAATAAAGTATATATATATATATATATATATATATATATATATATATATATATATTATATATATATATATATATATATATATATATTTTATAAAATTCTTAGAAATGAATAAAAGTATATGCATTAGACATCACACCTGCATTTCTCGTCAGTATTAAAATGATATGTTTCGATTTCTCACGATCGGTCTCATGCAAGCGAGCATTTAAATAGAGACATTTGTCATAATCTTTTATTTAGTTTTCTTTAAGTTCTTTTAGAAGTAACTTAATATTACATTATTAAAACGCAATTACACAAAATAGGTTTTTGTATATTAAAACGCATAATAATTCATTTTCACGGTAGCGCAGACTAAATTATTTTAAAAATGGGTTGTGGAAAGCATTGTACGCCCGAGCTTCGAAAAATTATAATTACACTTCACGAAAACTTGTATCGAAAAATATGATTGCTAATCAAATAAAATATTTCCAAAAATACGGAACCTGCGAAAAAATTCCTAAACAGGGAAGAACTAAGAAAACGACGGTTCGCATTGATAGACACATAGCACGTCTCTCACGTGCGAATCCATTAAAAACGGAGGCAGATGTACACAAAGAGGTAATTACAGAGATTGATAGAGCAATTAGTGTATGGACAGTCAGACGAAGATTACAAGAAGCCGGATTACATGGTAGGATTGCTAGACATAAGCCGCTTATTAGCAAAACAAATAGAATGAAAAGATTACAGTTCGCCAGAAATCATTTGCATTGGACTGCAGATCAGTAGAAATTTGTATTGTTTAGTGACGGGTCAAAATTTAATAGAATGGGATCGGATGGCAGAACATATGTACGGCGAGGCCCCAATGAAGCGATGAATCCAAAGCATACAATAAAAACAGTAAAAGGGTTTGGAGGAAATGTGTTGGTCTATAGGTCTATGTGTTGGTATATAGGAGTTGGTCCGTTGCACAAGATTAATGGAATAATGCATCGACATGTGTATGTTGATATTTTATCCAACGTTATGCTGCCATATGCCGAGGATCGTTTGTCCGTACTTTGGAAGTACCAACAAGACGATGATCCCAAGCACACAGCTAAGATTGCAAAGGACTGGTTTCGACAAAATCATGTAGATCTTCTTGATTGGCCTTCTTGTAGTCCCGATTTAAACCCAATCGAAAACTTGTGGCAAGATGTGAAACTTCGTATTCGGGATAAAAATATTTCAAACTTCGAAGAACTATTTCGATGTGTTGGAGAGGTCTGGAACGATATTCCCGTGGAACGATGTCAGCAACTCATGGATTCCATGCCTAGGAGATGTGTCGCAGTCATTAAAGCAAAGGGGTATCCCACGAAATCGAAATTCCAGTGTACCTACTTCAATGCTGGCATTTTACATATGGAATAATTTGTATCAGCGTGTGTTTTTGTATCGTAAAGTATATTTTGCAATTTATTGCTATGTATTAATTGTCCATAGTTTGTAGTATATAGTTTTGTATTTTAAACTTTTGTTTATTCGAAAATACAAATAAATAAATACTTTCTTTCACAATTGCATTAGTGTCCCTATTCATTTGCTCGCAACTGTATATAATTTTACTATTATAATTTTATAAAATGATTATGTGTAGTGTGACACAACAAAGTGAATTTTTTTATGGGATACTACTACAAACTATACAAAATGTTCGAATTTCTCAGCTGCTTTCGCTTAGAGCTTTTGATGGCATCCCACCACCTCTATCAACGTTCTTTATGTTTATCTTATTCTTTGGGACTTTTGCTAAATGTCATCGGCTAATAACTAATAAAAACACCCGACACACTAAAGCGGTAATTCGTATTTGAAGACAGAAATGGACGACAGCGAAAAAAGCAGCGTTTTTAGAAATTGACTGCATACCACCGATTCTAATGTGTTGCAGTAGATGAGTATTTATTTAGCACGGTACGCGCAAGCAATCTCAATACATTAGAAGGAAAGTGCTACGTTTCTCACGGCCGTATTTCCTTGACCTTATTGTTATCCAAGTATTCCTGGAGTTTTCGAAAAGACATCGAAAAAATTGTATATACACAGGTGACTCGTGAGGAATGGACTAAACTCTAGGAATGTATTCTACAGGCGAAAATAATGTAAAGAACTCAAATGTTGTCATCCGATTTTTATTTGTTTTCGAGTTATAGCGTAATTAAAAATAAACAAAATTTCATACATTAAAGCTTTGGTATTCTATTGGTATTATCGTTCTTTATAATATATTTTCAAAAATACCGCCATTCATTTCTAAACATTTTCTACATCGTCTACCAAGTGCGTTGGTTGCGTTTCTGATTGCGTCAGGTTGATGTTTGATATCGTCAGCAGCATTCCTAATCCGTTGCATTAGTACATCAGGAGTGTTCACTTTTACTTGATACGCTTCATTTTTTTTTTATCAGCCCCATAAGCAATAATCGAGTGGCGTGAGGTCTGGAGACCTAGGAGGCCAACCAATTTGACTACCATGACCAATCCAATTCCCTGGAAGCCTTCCATCCAAACGTTGCCTGATCGTACGAGCCTAATGTGCAGACGCTCCATCGTGCTGGTGGAACATTTGGATTCTGATGTTTATGGGGACATCCTCTAGCAGTTCATTTTAGTTTGCTACACTTTACTCGTACAAATGTCAAGTCAATGTCACAATACCCGAATAACAATGTTATAATTTACTCCAAGGTATAGGGAACCCTTTTTAAGATGGCAGCGCCCTCATTATGTTAACAACGACCTAGAGGTAGTGACATTAGACGCATTAGATCTACAAAGCACTCTACACTATTTTTCAGCTGCTTTCAGCCTCACTATTACGAATACATACATAAACATGACATACTAAATCGACATTTTTAATTACACAATAACTCAAAAGCAAATAAGAATCGGATTGAGTCGGATTGAATCGGACATTTGAGTTTTTTTACATTATTTTCACTTGTAGAATACACTCCTAGAGTTTAGTCCATTCCTCACCGCTCGCCCTGTATATAGCATCTGCAAGATGGCCAATTTGTTTTACGATATTTATTTATTTTTTAATTGAACATCCTGTACAAACAACATTTTTCTAAATACTTTCGTATATCTAAAATATATAGTTAAATATGGAGCTACACGCAGAAAAATATATTCTTGAATGAAGTAAATTTGCTTCCCAGCGAGTAAAACTTAGCCTTGTATATGCGGAAGTAAATTTGTTATCGCAAGAAAATTATTTTCTTAACTAATATTCTCCAGTTGAATAAAATTTATTCAATGTGAAAACATAAGTTTTACGTAGTGCGAAACTATACTGTTTGAAATCAAGTAAATATCCTTATTTGTGTTGTAAACTTTCGGGATCGTTGTTCTTTTCTTTTAAACAATTTGGATTTCCGGGTTGATGCCGCGTCTCAATAGCATAAGAATTTCGAAGTTTCGTTCTCAATTTCATGGAACTTGTTTTGCCTAAGCAGTGTTACTGCCCAGAAGAAGCTCCATGAAATTGAGAGCGAAACGTCGGGATTGTTATGCTATTGAGACGCGGTTTCAACCCGGAAACCCAAATCCTTACTTGTATTGAAGAAAGCGTAATTTCAAGAGAATTATGTGCATTTGGAATTAAGTAAATACTTTTCTTGCGCCAAAACATCTTTTCTCTTAATTGGAGATGCTTGTATACTCGTTCGAAAAATGTATTTTATTTCAAAAGGAATGTTTTTAGGATGTGTAAATTAGTATATTTTGATATATTATAAACATACGTGAGACATTAATAACATAATAAACAATGTTTATTTTTATATAGTAAAAACATAAAACATGGAACATTTAACATTAATAATACAATGAAATGTAAATTTAAATGTTTAACTGTGATATAGCTACATATAACTTGCTTAAACTTTCATGCAATATTGTAGGCGTCCTGGATACTAAATTTTCTAGGAATATAGATCCTTTCTTTGTTGTATGTTCTACCTGATAGACTCCAAAATGAAAATCAAATACTTTGGTATGCAGTATGTCATAGTCATAAATAGAGCTCCCCAAAGTGCGTGGCAAGTCAGAAGGCGTACCGCCGGGCGTGGCCGGGGGGATATGTAATGTAATACATAAGCAAATAACTCGCATCGCATTTCGGTAGTTTATTACCGTATGCGATCGGGTTGTGACGGTATGGCGGACGCGCGTAGTAAGAAACGCCCACAGGCCGACAAAGTAAAAAAGTTCTGTGGAGAATTTCCTGACTTAATATATAATGGAAGTAAGATTATATGTAAAATTTGTAATATACCTCTGATGTGCAATGATAAATATGGCTGTAGAAGACATGTAAATAGTCAGCAACACAAAAATAAAAAACTGGGTGTATCACCGCCTGAGGCAACTCAATTTATAATTGATTTATTTTATATGTTGACTGCGTGTAATTTACCGTTTTCCTTACTCAGGAAGAAACCATTCCGTGAATTTTGGAATAAATATAATCCAGACTTTGAGTTACCGTCGGAAACAAGCTTAAGGAGATGTGTGCCAAGTGTACGTACCGAAATTGAAAACAGGATCAGATCTGCAATAAAAAATAAACTACTGTGGTTATGTATTGACGAAACGACAGACCGTAAAAAACATTCTATTTTGAATGTGATTGTACGTATACTGGAACCTCGTCAACCTACAAAGGAAATTTTATTAGCTAGTAAAAGACTAAAATCGTGTACTGCCGACGCTATCGAGAGCGTAGTCGTTGATACTTTACAAACATTTGAAATTGCCACTACTCAAGTATTAATTTTCATGACCGATGGTGCCGCGACAATGCGTTGTGTAGGTCGTTCTCTTCAAGAACATTATGGGATGATGTTACATATTACTTGTAAACTTCATGCTCTGCATATTGTGGCCGAAACTATTCGTGCAAATTTCCCTGAGGTAAATGCATTAATAACAAATACGAAACGAGTGTTTCTCAAATCTCCCAAACGTACCAGTGAATTTCATAAACAGTGTCCCGGTATTCCCGAACCACCAGAGCCGATTCTTACGCGTTGGGGGACATGGCTGAAGGCAGCGTTTTATTATTTTAAATACTTCCGGCAAATAAAATCAGTCGTCTTACAATTCAATCCCAACGAATCTGCGGCTATTAAGGAAAGCCAGGATAAATTCCAAGATATTTCCGTTGAAGCAGATTTACAAACCGTTTACAACAATTATAGAGAAGTACTTGAGGCAATAAATAAATTACAAAATAGTGCACTGTCCCTGACGGAGTCAGTACAAATATTAGATGACGTTAATACACTCCTACACTGTATAAATAACAAAAAAATGATATCGTTACAAGAAATTTTGAAAGTGTTATGAAGAAAGATACAAATTTTAGCAGGTTAAGACAAGTTTGGGAAGGTAACTCTACTGATCCGGTGACTAAATTCAAAGATTATTTTAATTACGCGTGTATTACATCATTAGACGTCGAGCGTTCATTTTCAAGATATAAAAACATTTTTTCAGAACGACGAACATCCTTGAAAGAAACGACTGTGGAAACATTCCTAATGCTTCAGATGTTTGAGAAATCGGATTGCGCTTACGGTAACAGTTTTAATGTGCCTACCTCCTCGTGTGCTGACTAATACTATTTTCCTTGTGCATTAACACCCACTATATTGGATACGGCTAATTACAAAAGTAAGCGTTTTAAAATTTTTTATTTCTTTTGTTTTTATGTACTTTACTTATGTTCCTTATCGACGCCTATGGTGCGCCACGCAGTTGGGGAGCTCTAGTCATAAAAGAACAAACAATTAAAACTTTCATTATTCAATATAATATTATTGATAACACCAAACAATGAAACTTCAGTTACATAAGCTATCATAACTACGTCACTAATTCTATACTCAATGTCGTTAATTCTATACCGATTTGTACAAAGATTGTTCTGTAATTAAATTAGGTAGTTTGATGTTATGTTCTTGAACTAACGGCTCGACTATTATATTAAATTTTCCTATGTTGATATCATCCTCTCGACCGATGTTTGATAGCATTTTGTAAGTCAGATTTAATTGCAACCTGATTGCTAAAGAATACGGTAAAATGTTATAGTCCGTTTCACTTTATTTTAATCTGACTATTGAGCAGGTAAAACATTTGGGTAAACAAACGATGCTATAAGCTGGGACTTGCACAGGCGCATATTTTGTAATGTTCCTGTAATTTCTTTTTAAATACAATAATTAATGTATGTATAATACAAGAAAAGTATGAGCCTTGTTTAATCTTATTTTGTGTTACAATTGTAGGTAATAAATTAGTATTATTACTATATAATTTTAAAACTGTTTATAGTACATAATCCTTTTACTAATTCCGAAGCATTTATAATTCGAAATTAAACAGTATATACATAATGTACCCTATTAATTTGCTATTAGAATATAATATTAGATAATAAATATTAAATATCCTGGATACGAAATTACCATAAATAATACAGTTAATTGAAATTTTCGTTAGTAGCAAAATATAAATTGGGGTGTAAGGAGAGAAAATATATATTTTGCTACAAAAAAATGTGGAGACCTTGGAACGAAGACACGGAAGGCGAGCAAAGTGGAATAAATGATGATAAGTGTGAATCGGAGGCGGACAATGTAAATGGTGGCGCTAAGAAAAAACATCTTGAAATTGAAGCTAAGAAAATAGTGTTAAATGTATACAGTAATTTACGAGAAGAAAGTACAGAACATACGGATAAGGACGTAATGAAGAGAACGTCAAAATTAACTGGTGTGTGCTTCGGCACAGTTTATAATATAGTAAAGCATAGTATTCAGAACAGAAAAGTTAGAAGTGATAAAAAAGGATGTATAAGAAAAGTACTAAAATGATCTCTATTATGAAGAAAGCTACACAAAACAACAATTATTAGAAGTGTTTAAAACAAAAACTTTTCAAAAGGAATATGTTGTTGATCGTATGGCCATTGCCGCAGGGCATACAGTTTTACGTTTGGCGCCATATTACTGTATACTTAATCCCATCGAATTAATTTGGAGACAACTGAAAGAAAATTTTAAATCGAATTAGAGAAGCGATTGCCAATATAACACCAGAAAAATTGAAAAATTGCATTAAGCATACAATTGACATAGAAAATATATATTTACAAGATGTTAATATTAATCAGGAATTCATAATTGATCTAAATGAAAGTGACCAAGACAGCGCTGACCTTGAGGAACTTCAAAGTGTATGAAGCCGTATTTTTTTTTAAATATATGACATTTAAATGTGTTGTTATAAATATTATATACCAAATATTATGTACTTATATATATATATTCGCAATTTTAAATGTATCTATTATTATATTAAGCTATCAATTATTGTTAGGATTACATTGTTATTTAATATGTATTTCATCATTACAACACAAAATAAGATTAAACTACGTTCATAGTTTTCTTGTATTATACATATATTAATTATTGTATTTAAAAAGAAATTACACGAACATTACAAAACACGTCCCTGTGCAAGTCTCAGCTTATAGCATTGTTTGTTTACCCAAACGTTTTACCTGCTCAATAGTCAGATTAAAATAAAGTGAAACGAACTATAACTATGGAAATACCAAAATGTAAATCAAATAATAGAATAGGTATTGAATACAATGCAGCTATCTAGATACGCAATAAAAGTATGTACTTCAGTAATAAGAATAAGAATAAGCCTGTTTTGGGTAAACATATATTATAATTATTCAATACCTCTCCTGTTACTTAATTTAGGTTTTAGTATTTCCATATTTACTAATCTCCCTTCATTTACTTTATTTTAGGAATATCTAGGATACCTAAACAAACTTTAGAATGATGCCACAAAAAAGAGGAAAACAGTTGAAGCCGGACAGTTCAAAAACAATTTATATGTCGAACACTAGTAATACTCAAGTAAATCGATTGCGTTAGTAGACATTATTAACATATTTTATATAATTATACGTACTGTGTTTCCTTATTCTTCAATCAAAACGGAATTACGAAAGAAGTAAAAAAACCTCCTGAATCTCGTACAAATATCACATCAATTTAAAATGTCATTGCTTTTTAAAGTTGAAAGTCCATCGAATTATTTTTTATTTCAACTATCCTCGGTATTATTAATATACCTGAACTCATAACGCAATGTAAAATGGAAGAAATTAAATAACATGTGGGGTAATCCATTAAAAAAATTGATTACTTACTATAATATTAAAAAAGGATTTCGAGTACGCACTAATAGTTACTGTACACGCACCGAATTTCGATTTCGTTTCATTTGTTTCGCAAATAAATGGTTTTTGCCAAGTCGTTGACTCGCCCTGTATAGCGAGTTAAATTATTTATTTATGTTTACGGAAAAAGTTATCCTTTACAAAAAGTTTTGCTTGTTTTGTAAAGTTTTTATGATGATCAGAATGTTGAGTAAATCTTTCGTTTTAAACATGAAACAATCGAAAATAATTATCGACAATACTTTCTTTAGAGTTATTGTAAGAACTTGTTAATGCAAGGTGGCGGACTTTCTCGATTACTAATTCATGTTGGCTCGTTTAGTAAAGTGTACCGAATGAGCACCCCTCAACTTGTAAAGGGTCAGGAAACTTTAGAGAATCCATTAAAGGTCTAAAATCGAATACGTTGTAATATTTTAATACGGGATAAAAAAAAAGCATTTGTTAAAAATGTTTACCATCGCCTCCACCATATTTTCATATCCCACAGAAAAATTTAACTGATGTAAAAAGTAATTTATTTGAATAATAATAAAAAAAAAGAATAAGAACTGGATATTCAAATGAAATTGTTACAAGTATCTCTTATCAACCTTTAAAATTACTTTCAAGAACCCTTAAATGTCTGGCCATCCAATTATGGAACTAGTACGAATTAAAATAAAGGTACTTCGTAAATAATAATTTGAATGTGTTCAGATCACTAACTCAATTAGTGCTTTTACTAGATTTGAGAAATTTTATTAAATTTCTTGAAGACATCTAAAATTGCCTCATTACCATACCATAATTAAAAATGTCAGCAAGTGTTATCAAGAAATGGCACTTCATTACAGAAGAAAGTGCGAAGGTGGATGTTTGAGTATATATAGTCGAAAATTTGAAAAAATTCACCACTCTTCCAGCACGACTTCCTCTAGCAAGGGTAAGATCAACTAATAGAAACTCTACTAGGTTATTTATATATTAAATTATCAAATGTTTCTAACAGTTTCTTGTATTAATAAATATATTTTCATATTAGACAACTACTCACATACATCAACAATGGACAGTACTATGGCATTTCTCATCATCGGATTCATTCTTTGTGGCAACTTTGTATACCTGTAAGTATGTTTATTAACTGTGAAATTGATTAACGAGAAAAGAGGAATCTAGTTTATGCGCATATTGACCAAGTTTAGTAACTAATTCCTTTTAATTGTACAGGAGTAACGCAAGACGGTTTCACTTTTGTACGCCTTGTATGTCATTAGAAGAATGTAACCAAGAACCGAACGAAGTATGTCAATGGGGTGAATCCAGGGACAAATGTGGAAGACGAGAGTGTGCTAAAGTGAGCTACTATTACTAATTCAACACACCTCCTTTACGGAAACGTATTTGCAGGGTCCAGGCGAACGTTGCGGCGGACCTCTGAACGTATACGGACACTGCGGTGAAGGTCTCATGTGCAAATCTGATGAACGATGCCATGGCTGTATTGAAGTAAGAGATTCCAATTTCGTTTGCTATCCCAGCAACGATTATTAACAATCTCCGTTTGTTAAGTTTACTACACACATCAGTATTATTTTTTGGATATATTTACATTTTTTTTATGTTACAATATTTAAGCAAATGAAATAAATCTTACTCTACTGCGAATTATTTAGATTTACTTATTTACCACAACCAATCCGAATCTAAAAGTATGAAATCAAAACCATGCTGTGCAATGTAGACATTGTCGTAAAGAATATATCTTAAACCCTTTATACTTATACCCTGCATGTTTTTACATATTTTGGATTACATAAACTAAAACTATAAAATACGAATTTAAATAAAATTAAAGGCAGCATTAAAGAAAATAGTAAACATCAAAAGCAAAGATGTACAATGCCGAATGTTACTAAATTGTTATATGCTCTCTTTTTATTTTTGAAATTTATTACTTAAATTAAATTTTATGCCTCTTAATTTGAATGAAATAAGTATATCGTAAATAGAAAAATAGTAACAGTAAAAATACAATGAACAGGAAAAAAAAACAAAAAAAAAACAAGAGATTGAGACTATGGCATGTGTTACAAAATATGTCGAGCAACTTTTCAACTGTTTCACTAATATTAAATGATGGCGTCAGTAGTTCTCCCAAAATCACTACCACTTCGCGGGAACCCCTACCAACTTTTTTTAAAGCAAAATTTGTTTATTTTGTTAAAACAATTGCCTTGAATTTACGTATTTATTTGGTGAAATAATCCATTTTGCGGAGAAAATGCAAGTACGCATTTTCCGGTAACTAAAATAAAATATAAAGGAATAAATAAAGGAAATAATCCAGATAAGACATGGCCACATAATTTGTCTATATAAGACCTTAACTTAGCCTACAGAATTAATACAAGAGTAACAATCTTCATAAAAATGTTTAAAACAAAAAGAAAACTGTTTGCAACTTTCATATCCGACAGGTGTAGGTTGTCTGCAGATATCTCATTGGCACATGATTCCTCCCAGAGTTTCCAAAATATAGCCATTGTCGTTGGTTGTCTAGAGCTGGGCCTATCTTCCTCCAATGCTATTATCTTGGTAATATAATTGAGGCCTTTTCTCTTCAGCGTGTGGGCCTTGGAGCCTTCGACCTGGACTCCTTTTTTTGCTGTGCTCTTACTTATGCCAGCCCATTAAGATAGTTGTAAGTCTTGTGCCTCACTCTTGAGGATGTTCTTCGTATGGTGACGTTCTTAAAGGCGGGGTTTTCGTTCGTTCGCGTCTCATCAAAGAAGTTTCTGTTGAGCCTTGCAAGGGATTCCTACAGGTCCTCAATCTCGCTCAAGTGTCTCAATATAGCTAGAAAAGTACATGGGTATACGTTGTGATGACCGCTCGTCGATATATATGCTTTTAGACCAAAAATATTTCATTAAATTAACGAACCTTGGTAATGATGGTTGGCTATTAAAGACTGATTAAATAATATTGTTCCGTTTGCACAAATCTACACTGCAATTCAGAAACATCAATTTGTCATCTAAAAATGTTCTTGTTTACCTACCCCAAATCCATAATCTTCTAAAGGCTGCACGATTGGTGTTTGGGAACTACAGAAATATTGACTTTTCGTTTGTTAGTACTAAACTTCGAAAAATCACTTGGCACATAGCTCTAGTATTTGACAAGGGTAGAATTGCAAATCAATCTTTAAAATGCTGAGGAGTTACTTTTCCGGATCAAGAATGTAGGGAAATATGAAAGCAACGCTAACAAAACAATGGAGTGATAATATTAAGGTATTGTATGCTGATAAAGTTTTAAAACGATCATGAAGTTAAAAATTTGGCAAAGTTGCAAAATTTGTTGTATTTATTATGGATCCAAAGAGAAAATGAACCTGTGAGAAATAACGTTAAAGAATAAAAAAAAGAGAAAAAGAGCTTTTTACAGAGAAAAACTAAAAATACATGCTCAAGGTCATGGAGTGCTATCTGATGACGCTCTTCAAGGTTTTATATGTCTTGGTTCTTTCTAATTCTAATTTCAATTTTCTTACTTTTTATCCGCGCCAATTTACTACTTAGTGGTTCAACACTCTCATATAAGATATTGAACACTTTGTGGGATTCAAGCATTTCGGTTACCATTCGACTTGATGCGCCATCTGTTGTTTTAGTTATATTTATATTTGTACTGTACAATTTCTACAATCAGCCCTGTAAACCAAACGTCAAGCCCGAACAGGAACTACCAACTTCACACCGATGAATAATAAATATATTACTATTATTATAATTATTAATTATTTTTATTATTATCAATTAATATTATTAACATCAATTATTATTATTATTATCAATTATTATTATTATCAATTATTATTATTATTATCAATTATTATTATTATCATCAATTATTATTATTATTTTCAATTATTATTATTATTATCAATTATTATTATTATTATCAATTATTATTATTATTATCAATTATTATTATTATTATCAATTATTATTATTATTATCAATTATTATTATTATCATCAATTATTATTAATATCAATTATTATTATTATCAATTATTATTATTATTATCAATTATTATTATTATCAATTATTATTATTATTATCAACTATTATTATTATCAATTATTATTATTATCATCAATTATTATTATTATTATTATTATTATTATTATCAATTATTATTATTATTATCAATTATTATTATTATTATCAATTATTATTATTATTATCAATTATTATTATTATTATCAATTATTATTATTATTATCAATTATTATTATTATTATCAATTATTATTATTATTATCAATTATTATTATTATCAATTATTATTATTATTATCAATTATTATTATTATTATCAATTATTATTATTATCAATTATTATTATTATCAACTATTATTATTATTATTATCAACTATTATTATTATTATTATCAATTATTATTATTATTATCAACTATTATTATTATTATTATTATCAATTATTATTATTATCAATTATTATTATTATCATCAATTATTATTAATATCATCAATTATTATTATTATTAATTATTATTATTATCGTCAATTATTATAATAATAATAGATAATAGATAATCAATAATTGATAATAATAATCAATATAATAATAATAATAATTGATGATAATAATCAATTACTTGATGATAATAATAATTGATAATAATAATAATCAATAATAATAATAATTGATGATTAATAATAATAATTAATAATCAATAATAATTATTATTAATTTTTATTATTATCATCAATTATTATTAATAATAATTATGATAATTATGATCAATAGATAATAGATAATTAGATAATATGATAATAACTAATTGATTAATAATAATAATTATAATAATAATCAATAATTGATGATAATAATCAATAATTGATGATAATAATAATCAATTAATAATAATAATCAATTGATGATAATCAATAATAATTGAAAATCAATAATAATAGTTATTGATAATAATAATAATAGATGATAGTAATAATAATTAATAATAATAATAATAATAATAATAATAATAATAATAATAATAATAATTGATAATAATAATGATTGATAATAATATTAATAATTTATAATAATAATAATTGATGATAATAATAATAATAATTGATAATAATAATAATAATCGATAATAATAATAATTGATGATAATAATAATAATTGATAATAATAATAATAATTGATGATGATAATAATAATTGATAATAATAATAATAATTGATGATAATAATAATTGATGATAATAATAATAATAATTGATAATAATAATTGATGATAATAGTATGTGACAGTGACATCAATCAGTCATACAATATCTATAATATATAATATATAACTCAAAGAATTAACTGAACTAAATAAGTCCTTCTTCTAAACTCTGACTAGCAGTCTTTGAACGTAGTCCTCTCGTAGTGAAGGCGGGGCTCTGCTACGAGTGACCGTCCAGTCCCCAGCTACTCGTGGGAACGATATGAGTGTGACAAGCAATAGGACTTTTAACCAGGATGGATCACAAGATGCCGATGAACAAGCAAGGAATACGGAATACGATTGGGAAAGGGTGATAAATCCTATGATTAGAAGATCTTCTCTTACAAGTACTCCACCAGATAGTGGATACCTAAGCGGCGCAATTAGTGGAAGCGGCTGCTCACACGCAACTGTCAACGATATGTCAAATGTCAACACCGTAGACAGTTCTATTAAGAAGAAAAGGAAAATAAAGGCACAAAGTGAAAACAGCGTAAAAACAGAAGCGGGGGTAAGCAGAGAGTTAGCGCAGGTACTAATATACATGGAGAAATTACATAATAAGACAGAGGTACTTAAGAAACAGGTCAAGGAAAGTACAAAGACAAAAATCGAAATAAAAACCACCACTAAGGAGTTGGTCAACATAGTAGGCACTGTTAGGAAAAGAATGGACACTCTGAAGGCGATGCATGTTGATTTAGTAACTAAGGTCGAAGAACATGAAAAGCAAGCTACATCGGCCAATGTACAAATGGAGACGACGCTAACAGTTAAAGAATATAGCAGCGTGGGAGTTCTAGCAAACGAGAGCAACATTGTACAAGAAACGGAGCAGCTGGAGATGGATATAGCTAACCAAATTGAGAGCACAATAGAGAAGAAAACAGGATGGAGCGGACTGGCGAGGATAATAGATCAGAAGTGGCCAAAACACAGCTACAAACACGTGGTACCAATAGCAGTCGAAGCCCTCCGGGAAAAGGAAGGAAACCTCGCGGTCATCGTAAGTCCCGGTGTAGCCTTCGAGGGAGAGACAGCGGAGGATATCAAATCCAGCTTTCCCGAGGTAATGTCCTTAATGGAAGAAAAGCTGGAAGAGGGAAATATAGAATACGTGAAAACGTATACTGAAACCATCCTAAATACGGGAAGAAGAGGGGAGAGCTCCAGAACTTTGTATATGCTGAATTTTCAAATGAACAGTGGGGGTGTATATGATGTATAGAAGTTGTACGAAATCATAGCTAACTTGGAGAAAATTACACAGAGTCAAGAGATAGACCAAATAAAACTGACAGCATTGGGTAACCTCAGCACCGATCACCTGCGCAAATGTGCAGAGTTCGTTTTTAGAGGCACCGACAAAAAAATCGAGGTGTATATGAGAAACGAGACAAAACCGAAAATGCAACGTGCAAGAGAAGGCCAGCAGTCCGAGAAAGTAATTATCAAGGCAGGAGGGAAAAACTACGCGGACATTCTTAGGACAGTGAAGAGTAGTGTAAATATAGATGAAGCCGGAATCAAGGTCAAAGCAATTAAACGGACATTGAAGGGGGATGTGATGCTGGAAATACAAGGTGGCAGGGATAAAGTCGCAGCACTAAGACATGAAATACTGAAGAATAATGAAGACGCAAAAGTGGAAATTAAAAATAAAAACGACACCCTACATGTGACGGACATCGATGGTGACGTGTCCTTTCTTCCTTGCAGTCTTTCGCACGATGGTCGTTTTTCCCGCACTTCAAGCAAGCTTCCTTTCTGTCCTCTCCTTGGCATTCCCATTTATAGTGTCCAAATTCGAGACACCTGTAGCATCTAACTACATTTACTCGCTGTCTTATTCGACACAGTGTCCATCCTACCCTAATAGTTCCCTCCTTACACAATTCCTTGGCCCATTCTTTTCTCACTAGTACCGTGGCGTTTTGGCTACAGTATTGCGTGCTGCCTCACCAATACCTTTTCTTATAGCATGTGGCACCTCATCCTTGGACACGTCACCATCGATGCCCGTCACATGTAGGGTGTCGTTTTTATTTTTAATTTCCACTTTTGCGTCTTCATTATTCTTCAGTATTTCATGTCTTAGTGCTGCGGCTTTATCCCTGCCACCTTGTATTTCCAGCATCACATCCCCCTTCAATGTCCGTTTAATTGCTTTGACCTTGATTCCGGCTTCATCTATATTTACACTACTCTTCACTGTCCTAAGAATGTCCGCGTAGTTTTTCCCTCCTGCCTTGATAATGACTTTCTCGGACTGCTGGCCTTCTCTTGCACGTTGCATTTTCGGTTTTGTCTCGTTTCTCATATACACCTCGATTTTTTTGTCGGTGCCTCTAAAAACGAACTCTGCACATTTGCGCAGGTGATCGGTGCTGATGTTACCCAATGCTGTCAGTTTTATTTGGTCTATCTCTTGACTCTGTGTAATTTTCTCCAAGTTAGCTATGATTTCGTACAACTTCTATACATCATATACACCCCCACTGTTCATTTCAAAAGGCAGCATATGGTTCTAGAGTACTTAGGATGGTTTCAGTATACGTTTTCACGTATTCTATATTTCCCTCTTCCAGCTTTTCTTCCATTAAGGACATTACCTCGGGAAAGCTGGATTTGATATCCTCCGCTGTCTCTCCCTCGAAGGGTACACCGGGACTTACGATGACCGCGAGGTTTCCTTCCTTTTCCCGGAGGGCTTCGACTGCTATTGGTACCACGTGTTTGTAGCTGTGTTTTGGCCACTTCTGATCTATTATCCTCGCCAGTCCGCTCCATCCTGTTTTCTTCTCTATTGTGCTCTCAATTTGGTTAGCTATATCCATCTCCAGCTGCTCCGTTTCTTGTACAATGTTGCTCTCGTTTGCTAGAACTCCCACGCTGCTATATTCTTTAACTGTTAGCGTCGTCTCCATTTGTACATTGGCCGATGTAGCTTGCTTTTCATGTTCTTCGACCTTAGTTACTAAATCAACATGCATCGCCTTCAGAGTGTCCATTCTTTTCCTAACAGTGCCTACTATGTTGACCAACTCCTTAGTGGTGGTTTTTATTTCGATTTTTGTCTTTGTACTTTCCTTGACCTGTTTCTTAAGTACCTCTGTCTTATTATGTAATTTCTCCATGTATATTAGTACCTGCGCTAACTCTCTGCTTACCCCCGCTTCTGTTTTTACGCTGTTTTCACTTTGTGCCTTTATTTTCCTTTTCTTCTTAATAGAACTGTCTACGGTGTTGACATTTGACATATCGTTGACAGTTGCGTGTGAGCAGCCGCTTCCACTAATTGCGCCGCTTAGGTATCCACTATCTGGTGGAGTACTTGTAAGAGAAGATCTTCTAATCATAGGATTTATCACCCTTTCCCAATCGTATTCCGTATTCCTTGCTTGTTCATCGGCATCTTGTGATCCATCCTGGTTAAAAGTCCTATTGCTTGTCACACTCATATCGTTCCCACGAGTAGCTGGGGACTGGACGGTCACTCGTAGCAGAGCCCCGCCTTCACTACGAGAGGACTACGTTCAAAGACTGCTGGTCAGAGTTTAGAAGAAGGATTTATTTAGTTCAGTTAATTCTTTGAGTTATATATTATATATTATAGATATTGTGTGACTGATTGATGTCACACACTACATCAATTATTATTATTATTATCAATTATTATTATTATTATTAGCAATTATTATTATTATCATCAATTATTATTATCATCGATTATTATTATTATTATTAGTTATTATTATTATCAATTTTTATTATTATTATCAATTATTATTGTTGTTTATGTCCGGTTGCAATATATGCACGTTAGAAAACATGACTTCCCTCGGTTGACTGCGCGTAATACAACATTTTTAGTTCGATCTGCAATAATTTACTTGAAGTTTAAGTAAACATATTTTAATATCTAATATTCTAATTATTATAAGCGCCGTTATAAGTAATTTGAAATCTTATGTATTAAGGTTCATTTATTCTAAGCTTGATTTACTATATTAGGTACTACATAAAACAACAATTGAAATATTTCTATGCTTGTATTTCAACCATATCTATAACAGCAAAATACATTTTCACTACATTTAACACCAAAATATAAATATTAAATTGTGTCACAATATCGTATATGTCACAATAACACGTAAAGAAACCTCTACATCCTATAAGCGTAAACTATTTACAAATAGAGATGAATTTGAGTAAATTATGTAATTGAAAAAAGAACAATTTATAACGCGGAATCTGTAAAGAATTAACGCTATAAATTGTCTGAACTTGACACACAGTATGCTGTTTGTTTAAGTCTAAAAATAGTAACTTCTTAAACACATAAAACATACAAAATTTATCTTGTTTTGACCAGCAACTGTTGGCCATAAACAAGTAGTTTAACCTCTGTAGGTGGGAACAATAAACTGAACTTTAATTATAGTGCGGAAAACTGGAAGTGAATATCCAACGATAACTTAGTGGCAGCGGCGGTGGGCGATGCCGCGCACGGCAATTCAATTTCCCCGTGCATTTCCGTCGCATAGCACATGTACGCAATATGCGCAGAAAGTACACAAAGAAATCGAATCGTCGTGCGCGGCCCTCCGTTACTTAATCACTCACAACCGCTGCTTAATAGTGATAATAGTGATTTACGAAAACTAAGGTTTTAAATGGCGGAGTTGCAAACGCTTTGATCATCTTGCAAACGTTTAGATAATGGAGAAATGAATAATGCAAGTTATATATCTAATAATCTTCTCCATGTATACTGTCATACTGTACTAACAATCTAGCGTCTACGATATGAAATGTAAGTAGGTGATTGAAACGCTTCATTATTACCCCTTACCACAAACACTTCACTGAAACTGTACGCGGCTGAAGATGATAGCGTAGCTATCGAAACGTACGTAGAGTTTCAGCGAAGTGTTTATGGTAAGAGGTAATGGTGAAGTGTTTCGGTGTTCCAGTGCCACAACATACGAGTACCTGAATTAATGTAAGTAGGTATTCAGACACATTGTCAATAGCCCTTCAAATTTATCAAATAATTTATTGCAGCTCAGAAGTTTGATGGAGGGATCATTTAATACCAAATAATGTGTCTGTATTATACTATTCAAAATTACCCAAAAAATTACAAGGTAATTGAAATTGTATCGCTATTTGACCAAAAGTAATATTGCTGATTTGTGATAACTTCGTATAATTCTTGTAATACAATTTCCAAATTTATCTTCATAATAATTTGGCCTGTATTTATAAATTAAACAAATAAAAATTTATTACCCCTTTGTTTCATAAAAAAAATAACAAAAAGAAGAAATAACAATATATATAATAAACATTATTTATTAATATATGTTTATTGTCTACCACCAATAGTTTTAACCTTTCCTAAAGAATATTTGACGAATTTGAAAATATCTCAATTTAGCAAGCTCGTATAGCACAATGTCGGTAAATATTTCGTAATGGTATAGATAGCTATATGAATGAAGTTAAAAATAAATGTTATTATTTCCTTCAGATTTTATGTGAATATAACGTTTCTCGAATGCTTGGCATGTAACCAACGGCAGTCAGATCTGCTTCGGATCATTACCTGCGCTAAAAACTTTAGAATTAACGTTTTAATTTGGTATCACAATTGCTAATGTGTATAAATATTTGTCATTTATATCCTTTTGTAAGCTTTTAACCTTTACATTTTATTTTTAACATAACGATTTTATCGAATTCTTCATTGCATATCGGTCGGAATTCTCATTTCAAAATCTTCTTGTTTTAATTATAGTTTTGATCGTCCCGCCAGAAGGTCGATGTTGAGAAATTCACCAGAAATATTTACATATATTCACGCAAAATTACGTCAGACACGATTAAGAGTAAGAAAAGTGGAATATCAATAAACTACAACAACTTAAATATTCGCTTGTTACAACATAGGTATCTAAAAGTAAATTAAATAGTAAAATTATTTGACTGGTTGTTGCTGATTTATTCCGCACTCGTTTTGGTTTTCTTCTGTCTTCTGCGAACAAGAAAACCTCTAACGCCTGCCTGGATTTTTGTTGCGGACTGCTCTTCTAAATCCGATGGCTGTTTATTCGCTGACTTTGTTTCCAATATTCTACCCAAGCTTCTGCGTCTCGTCGTTCTCTTTATATTGGTAATGTTATCTCTTGCCAGCTATAAATGATAAAAATGATTCAATTAGTTAAGTACGAGACAAATAAAAAAAACAATTGAGAACGTAAGTATATCTTGTTCTTAAAATTGTAAATGGTAATTGATGTAAGTATAGTAATATAATTGATATAATATCACTCTTATATGTATAGGAAGGTTAGTTAAACATTTAGAAATACCTGATGATTTTAATACACTCCACCAAAAAAGTATCGCATAATTTAGTTTTGAATCATAAAAGTATCGCATAATCTTTGTTTGTAGCATAAAGTTGTAAATATACTTTAATGCGCTCTAAGATATAATTTCTATGATTGTTTAAATAAAATACAGGCCAAATAAAAACAAGAACTCCGAGAGAGAGATCCGATTAACCTCCGTATATAAGCCTGATCCAAATTCTCCCACTCGTCACGGAGAGCATTTTCTAGTCCATGCAGGTCCGCTGGGGCAACATTTTGGGTTCGTATCCGGACTTACCCCAGGCCAATCTAAAACTGGAATACCAACATCGTTAAGGTATTCCTGGACGATTATCGCAACATGCGGTCGTGCATTATCGTGCATTAACATGAATTCGTTTCCTATAATTGGCGCATATGGTACTACATGTTCTTCTAAAATGTCCGTTATATACCTGTGGGCAGTCAGTGTACCTCCGTCTACGGGTACTAACTCTGTACGACCTGTTAAACAGATGCCTCCCCAAACCATAATAGAGCCACCAGGGAAATTAGGTCTAGGTCTGATATTACACTGCGAATAGCGCTGACCGTCTCGTCTGTACACTGAGATACGCCTATCTGAGGTGTAAAGACCAAATCTTGACTCATCTGTGAAGAGTATATCGGCCCAGTCATTAATGTTCCAATTTACATGTTCTCTGGCAAACCTTAAGCGAGCCACTCGGTGGTTCCTAGTGAGACGAGGGGCTGTTACAGCCACTCTAGCTCTTAATCCACTCTGTCGTAACCTATTCCGAATAGTTTGAGTACTCACACGAGTATTTCTGACTCTAGCCAAGTCGTTCTGCAATTGTCTCGCAGTTACATGTCGTCGACGTAATGCTTGTAGTAGTAAATAGCGGTCATCTTGGCGAGTAGAACATCTTGGACGACCTGTTACAGGTCTTCTACTGTAATTGCCCGTTTCCCTATATCTGGCTACGGCTCTAGAAACACTTGACTGATTGATGTTCATCAAATTAGCAACATATGCTTGAGATCGTCCATCTTCGATTAAAGCAACTATAGCAGCCACTTGTTCTGAAGTTAAATTTGCTCGTTTTAGTTTTAAAAGCGTTGGTACAGAACTCTGACTTCGCACTTTAAAATTTGTCCGTATAGGAAGACTTTCAATAAACAACTGAACAAACCTTACACACATGCATTTTTCTAAATGTGTTCTTTTAGAAAAAAAAAGTAAAAAAGCTATGTTCCATGATCTTGTTAGTGTTTTTATAGTTCACATACACGAGGCAAACTTTTTGTGAACGTATAAAAATATCTTGGTTTATAAATGCCCTTTTTTAGTTTATGCGATACTTTTTTGGCGGAGTGTATTTGAGTATATTTCATTTATTTTTTATTAAATTATTTACGTAATTTTGGTTACTGTACTACTTTAATGATGTCACTTCTAAGTAAATAATATGAATATAGCTTCTTTATTTGACAACTATAAGAGATTTAATAACAATTATGAGACACATTGTACACGGTGCACAGCAATATTATGCAAAACTTCAGCTTAACCTTGTTCCTCCCGAAAAAAAATTATGTGAACACATCCAGGCAACGTCAGCAACTGTTGAAAAAAAGATCTAGAAATAACATGGAAATTTTAAGAAATATTAGGTTACCTTAAAAACACACTTCAACCTTCAACTCATTTTTTTTATAATCAGGATCATTCTTTCATAACTTAAACTGGTTGCTGTCAACTATTTTACAAGCTCTTTCTATGTTCAAGGGTCTTTGTTCAGGATATCGATGCTACGAGAAAATTTAGTAGGGCGAATTGCATAAGACGAAAACTCTATGTTTTTAAAGGAAGAAATCTTACTTTGGTATAGAATCTTCATCTCATTAGTCGATTTATTTCTTCTTGCTCTTTTTGGTTTCTATGAACTTTCAAGTAACTTAAACTAGTATATTAGCAGAGTATTAAACCTTTTTCGTTCATTTTAACTTGATACGTGTAGGGTGGCCCAAATTCGATACTTTTAATAGGAAACTTATATTTCTAAAGGAGTGAGACAAAAACTAACCCAAGCTTCTGGAGCTCGATCTTAAGGAGAAATCGATTTGTGAAATCCCTATTTTTATATCTTCCTTAATATAAAAGATACAGAGCGTTTCCTTAAAATATGCAATTTTTGGAAACCCTTGTAACTTTTTTATTTGTGAAACACTTGATTTATATAAGAACTATATTCGGGCGCTTTTTGTCGCAGAATCCTATGTTCTAATTTTATCTTTTTTAAAACTTATATTTTTTGAGATATTATCAAGACTTGTATTTTTTTATATGGAATACCCTGTATATTTTTACACTTTTGAAAAGCATATAAGACTACCTTTAGAATTATGTAACACACTTGAAATTTTGTTTAAACAACTTTTAAATTATTTGTTTTTCATTTGACGTTACTTTAAGATGGCTATGGATAGTAACTAACCAATACAGGTATTTATTTTATAATTGTCTAAATGTTCCGAAATGTCAGTTTTCATTATCATTGCTGCTGTTTTCATTATCTAAGAATTCCCCTTTTCCCAAAAAATGGTGGAATTCATAACACATCGCACTTATGTCTAGGGAGAATTTCCCTAGACGTAAGTTTGCATTAAGCATTCAACTTTCCTTAATTATTTTTTATTTTTAATAAAAAAAAAAACAAAAACAAAAGAAGTAACCTATTTTTTCAAAGGAAATCTATTTAAAAAGTAACATAAATCAAGCAGTGTCCAATTCAATCCAATACAACAGCATGCAGAACATGCATTCGTTCTTAATTTCATAAATGAACTATTTATGTTCAACTAGCACAAAGATTAAATTAATTGTATATGTTGGCGATTTTGCAGACATACCGTATGTACACGTCCTTATAGCATTTAGTTCATTCCCTCCTGACAAATAAATAACCATCGATCGTATTGATAAATTGGATCGTCGACGGACGATCTTGCCATTTATGTCAGCCAGTTAATGTAAATGTTGCATTAGCATTAAACAGTCTTACTTGACCTATTCTCGAAGAACATAGAACATGCGTCTGACACACTTAAAAATCGGGTTAATTAAAAAATATATGTATATACCAATGCTGCTTATACTCTTTCATAACCCCACCAATCCTAGCTTTCCACGTTTGTGTTTGTTTATTGTTATTTAAAACATGGTTAGGTTTCCTGTAGGAGAGGTATATAGAGCAAAACAAATATTAGGAAACGCGGTCTTGCTATAAGAATAGAAAACTGCATTTTATGGATCAAGGTTAGGCGTTTCATGGTTAGAAACGTGGTAAACATTTTATTCACATTCTCGTATTTTTAGCTGGTCGCGATGTGTAAACAAAAAAAAAATACTGTTTACAAATTTCAATGGTGAAAATATTTTTTAACGTACATTTAATCAAACTGACATTTATGTTAAACAATACATAAGTATCGGCAACCTCCGCACCACACAAGTTTAATTTATAATATAATAATATATATGTGTTGTTTACCAAACTACGCCACAGTCCTTGTTATTATTATTGACATTTATGTTGCTTATTGGAATACCATACTGAAGATTTTTTCAAGAAAAAGTATTATTAATGTGTATTTAATTAAAAAATAATCAAGAAAAGCTAGTTAATGTATAGAGTAAGACTAAGGCAGACTGTGTGTTTGCCGATAGAGATTTTTTTAAATGTTTTTTTTGTTGTTGTGAAATCTGTTTGGGGACATAGTTTAAATTACATCTGAAATTACAGAGAAAACTTCCCATCCAGCCATAATTGTGTTTTTTTTTTTTATTGTACAGGCTGTGCCAAATTCAATACTTTAATAGGAAACTGATATTTCTAAAGGAATTAGACAAAAACTACCCCAAGGTTCGGGAGCTCGATTTTAAAGGGAAATCGATTGGTGAAATTCCTATTTTTATATCTTCTTAATATAAGAGATAAAGAGCGTTATCTTAAAATGTGCATTTTCTAAAAACCCTTGTAATTTTTTTGTTTGTGAAAATACTTGATCTATATAAAAACTATATTAGGGCACGTTTGACGCAAAATTCTCTGCTCTAATTTTTTTTCTTTTTTAAAACTCATATTTTTTGAGATATTATCAAGAGTCGTGTTTTTTTATATGGGGCACCCTGTATATTTTTACACTTTTGAAAAGCATATAAAATTACCCTTAGAATTATGTAACACATTTTAAATTTTGTTTAAACAACTTTTAAATTATTTGTTTTTCATTTGACATTATTTTCAGTTGGCTGTGGATGGTAACTAACCAATACACGTATTTATTTTATAATTGTCTAAATGTTCCGAAATGTCAGTTTTCATCAATAATGCTGGTGTTTTCATTATCTAAGAATTCAAAAATGTATGAAAACTATGAAAAATACGACATGTTAAACTGTTTTATAGAAGCAGGTGAAAATGAGGAAGCTGCATGTAACATTTACTAGCGTTCGGCTCTATCTCAGTTCGAGTTGATAAGTTCAGCTGAGTGTAAGAAAACGGTGTACAACGGAACGGCGGACAATTCGAACACTTGCTACAATGTATCATGTTTAAGCATTTTTTAGTAACAAAGGTATATTCTGTAAATATTTCGTTCAAATATGTCGGTAAGAATGTTAGAAACCAACTTATTTTAGTTCTAGTCATGATTCATTTCAAAATTTCAATACAAATTCGAATTTCATGAATTTTTATCGAATAAACCATATTAATTCATCCACATATTAAGATTTTTGTTCTTTTTCATGTGGAACGGCCAGTATATTTTTACACTTTTGAAAGGCATATAAAATTACTTTTAGAATTTTAGAAGATATAACACATTTGATATCTTATTTAAACAACTTTTAAATTGTTTTTCTTCCTTTCACATTATTTTGAGATGGCTGTGGATGCTGGTAAATAAGGAAATAAAAGATTTCGACAAGGCAGAAAAAAATTGTTTTAATATTAAATGCTATAAATAACAATTCAAACGAACTAAACTAAGGAAACCATTAATAAATAGCATTACTGATAAGGAATTAATAGGGTTTATTCTGTATGTCTTCAATGATGTATTAAAAATTTTAGATTATTAATTGAGGGAATATCTCTGAACGGTTGTTATCTTTCAGGATATCGCTCATAGCAAATGTTACATGCAGCTTCTTCATTTTCATCTGCTTCTATAAAACACTTCAACATGTAGTATTTTTCATAGTTTTCATATATTTTTCAATTCTTAGATAATAAGAACACCAGTAATATTAATGGAAACTGACATTTTGGAACATTTAGACAATATAAAATAAATACGTGTATTGGTTAGTTACCATCCATAGCCAGCTTAAAATAATGTTAAATGAAGAAAAACAAATAATTTAAAACCTGTTTAAATAAAATACCAAGTGTGTTATATCATTCTAAAGGTAATTTTATATGCTTTTCAAAAGTGTAAAAATATACTGGGTCCTCCATATAAAAAAAACACAAGTCAAAAAATATGACTTTTAAAAAAGAAAAAATTAGAGCATAGAATTCTGCGTCAAAAAGTGCCCTAATATAGTTTGTATATAAATCAAGTATTTTCGCAAATAAAAAAGTTACAAGACTTTTATCTCTTATATTACGGAAGATATGAAAATAGGGATTTCTCTTTAAAATCGAGCTCTAGAAGCTTGGGTCAGTTTTTGTTTAATTCCTTTAGGAACATAAGTTCCCTATTAAAAGTATCGAATTTAGCCCAGCCTGTACATATTATATATTACTGCATTTTTGAATCTTCACTAAATTCTAAGGCAAAATGTACTGTCTTAAAATTAACGGTTACACAATTATTGGGGCGTTTTGGAGAAAATCCGTATTTACTGAAGGCGTTATTTTCTGGAAGTGTGCATTAGACGGATATGATTTTCAGTGTCAGGATTTAATATAAAAGAATGTAATCCATGCGCGTTTATATGCTTCCACATTTCTATATAGTGTGTTTCTATATAATGTAAAGGATGTTTCTAAATAAATTCTAAATAATAAACTACTTAGCACAAAATGGTCAAAAATTGGAAAGAAGTAGGCGAGATATCTGGAAGTAACAATATTTTAAAAACGAATATGGTGAGAATTTGAAATATAAAAATTAAAGATGTAAAAAAAAACATCGGTCTAGAATCACAGGAATAACATGCAAAGTGGAAAAATTTCCTTCAGCAAGTACTTTTTATCGATATAAATGTATTTGTATTTGTTAAAGAGCCAACAAATTTTGGAAGAATTGTGTAGAAAACCAACGTTAATTACCTGGGGGACGTTGTAAAAGCAATTTGGTGATGAGTTAATGAAAAGAGACCTATTTTCAATTTGTTATTTGAGGATTTCTCAGTTCTCTGGGTTTTGGCAATGGCAATTAAATTCTAGTTAATGATTGGCAAAACAGGAAAAGCCCGAACAGTTTGAATGCAGGCGTCTCACATGTTCCTTTAGACTAATTTAAACATTTCTAAAAGTTCTGTCAATGTATTGCATTTGATAATCATTAGAACTTATACACCATCGTATACGTACTGTGCTATACAAGAATTATTTTTTAAATTAAGACCTTGTTAATTTAAAAGTAACTCTCATTTCGATACATATAGTACACACATGTACGTGTAGTACGTAGACTATGTAGTGAGAGCTCTTACGCAAGCAGAAATAGACGTAAACCAATTTAAATTGAAAAATTGATATAATAAAGTCGGGCGTATAACTGTAATTGTTGACGGGATATATATGTAACTGTTATTTTAGGATTATTGTTTTATTAAGGAAGAAAGCATTTCTTAGCACGTACAGAGTAAAATTTATAGCGACGGAAAGTATTAATTTTTCACTAACAGCAATATTTTTAAATAGATGTATGTACGTAGTTAATTCATAGATTCTCATCAAGTAACTTCTAGTAGAAGCAATTAAATTTAGAGTAGTTTCTCATTTAAAACGATGCTGGTATAATTTTGTTGCCAAAGTTAAAAACACGTTTCCTAGGTTATGACAACTATACTTCAATAACTAAGACGTAGGACTTAAACGAAGCATAAATTAGTTCGGCAATTTAAAACGTTAAACGACATCCGACAGTTTTCGTAAATATGAACTACATGAGTGACGATGATAGATTTATATTTAAACCAAGATTATTAATATTTGAACTTAATAATTTAAAATAACTGTGGAAAATTAGCAGCTTATAGTAAGTAGGAGGGTAAATAGGAGCAATTGAAACAACTTCGTGTCAAATTTTATATTGGAAATGCACGTAACAGTTTCTAGAAAAAATGGAAAATTCGTTTATTTGGCATCGTACTATTTACAGAGATTCAGTATTTTAAGTGCTTTTTATCATATCACTTCAGATTTAAGCGAGCATATTTTAAGAACGTGCAAAATTATTAAACCTAAAAGTCTAAAAAAGAATGACAAGCTACAACATTAATTATTTTATACAAAAAAAATAAAATAGTAACGGCGAACGCCAATTTTGATTCTACTATTCCTATCTCCGCTATTATCGACCTTTGCTATCATTGTTTGGTTAAATTTGCAAATCAATAGAGTTTTTGCTGCTCGTTAATATGCAGTTAAAAAAAATAATTGAATAAAAAATGCATTTCTATAAAAGAAATTAAAATGTACATTGATGTATAGAGCTCCCCAAAGTGCGTGGCAAGTCGGAAGGCGTACCGCCGGGCGTGGCCGGGGGGATATGTAATGTAATATATAAGCAAATAACTCGCATCGCATTTCGGTAGTTTATTACCGTATGCGATCGAGTTGTGACGGTATGGCGGACGCGCGTAGTAAGAAACGCCCACAAGCCGACAAAGTGAAAAAGTTCTGTGGAGAATTTCCTGACTTAATATATAATGGAAGTAAGATTATATGTAAAATTTGTAATATACCTCTGATGTGCAATGATAAATATGGCTGTAGAAGACATGTAAATAGTCAGCAACACAAAAATAAAAAACTGGGTGTATCACCGACTGAGGCAACTCAATTTATAATTGATTTATTTTATATGCTGACTGCGTGTAATTTACCGTTTTCCTTACTCAGGAAGAAGCCATTCCGTGAATTTTGGAATAAATATAATCCAGACTTTGAGTTACCGTCGGAAACAAGCTTAAGGAGACGTGTGCCAAGTGTACGTACCGAAATTGAAAACAGGATCAAATCTGCAATAAAAAATAAACTACTGTGGTTATGTATTGACGAAACGACAGACCGTAAAAAACATTCTATTTTGAATGTGATTGTACGTATACTGTTATGTGATTGTACGTATACTGTTATGTGATTGTACGTATACGTATATGTCAACCTACAAAGGGAATTTTATTAGCTAGTAAAAGACTAAAATCGTGTACTGCCGACGCTATCGAGAGCGTAGTCGTTGATACTTTACAAACATTTGAAATTGCCACTACTCAAGTATTAATTTTCATGACCGATGGTGCCGCGACAATGCGTTGTGTAGGTCGTTCTCTTCAAGAACATTATGGGATGATGTTACATATTACTTGTAAACTTCATGCTCTGCATATTGTGGCTGAAACTATTCGTGCAAATTTCCCTGAGGTAAATGCATTAATAACAAATATGAAACGAGTGTTTCTCAAATCTCCCAAACGTACCAGTGAATTTCATAAACAGTGTCCTGGTATTCCCGAACCACCAGAGCCGATTCTTACGCGTTGGGGGACATGCCTGAAGGCAGCGTTTTATTATTTTAAATACTTCCGGCAAATAAAATCAGTCGTCTTACAATTCAACCCCAACGAATCTGCGGCTATTAAGGAAAGCCAGGATATATTCCAAGATATTTCCGTTGAAGCAGATTTACAAACCGTTTACAACAATTATAGAGAAGTACTTGAGGCAATAAATAAATTACAAAATAGTGCACTGTCCCTGACGGAGTCAGTACAAATATTAGATGACGTTAATACACTCCTACACTGTATAAATAACAAAAAAAATGATATCGTTACAAGAAATTTTGAAAGTGTTATGAAGAAAGATACAAATTTTAGCAGGTTAAGACAAGTTTGGGAAGGTAACTCTACTGATCCGGTGACTAAATTCAAAGATTATTTTAATTACGCGTGTATTACATCATTAGACGTCGAGCGTTCATTTTCAAGATATAAAAACATTTTTTCAGAACGACGAACATCCTTGAAAGAAACGACCGTGGAAACATTCCTAATGCTTCAGATGTTTGAGAAATCGGGTTGCGCTTACGGTAACAGTTTTAATGTGCCTACCTCCTCGTGTGCTGACTAATACTATTTTCCTTGTGCATTAACACCCACTATATTAGATACGGCTAATTACAAAAGTAAGCGTTTTAAAATTCTTTATTTCTTTTGTTTTTATGTATTTTACTTATGTTCCTTATCGACGCCTATGGTGCGCCACGCAATTGGGGAGCTCTATTGATGTATATTGTTACGATATTTTTTTACTCCCGTTAGATCTCAGATCAGTTTTTCATTTTTGTTTTGGACATGTGCGCCAAGCACTTTGTTAAAACGAAAGTTCAGTAAACAACTTTTAGTGCGAGAAACGAAATCTACTGACGGAACGATTAATTATAATTCTTTACATTAATGGGAAAAATTTTATTGCAAATCGGGTGCAGCCTCGAACCCAAAATGTCATGTTCGATCATCGATGTTGAACATTTACTAAAGAACCCCGGTGTGCAGGTACAACATTATACTGTTTAGTTAAAATAAACCAGAGAATTCCATTCGATTACATCTTTTAAGCATCAAAAACTCAAATAAATTCATTAAAATTTCATTATAGCTGTCGATTATGGATTGCAATAGGTCATTGTTCAAAATATTCAGTATTATGTGAAGAGAAATGCAATTTATTTAAATCGAAAATAAAATATTGCAATTCGTGAACAGTAGAAATTATTCCAATTTTGTATTCGTTTCCATTAGCAAAAAAAAAGTAGATCCCACACATCAGATCCTTTACAAAGACGTTGTCCCTGAGTATTAACCCATTTTTATTTAAAATCTCATTAGGTACAATATTTTTTATTACATTTGAAAGATAGTTCAATTTACAATGTAAGACGTCTATAGACTATTTTTTTAAATGAATATTAAGAAAGTTACAGCAGTTTTTAGTTACTGTAAAAAATACATGTGTTTAGTACATTAATTACAGTTCTATGCGAAACCAATTAGTTTACGTCCTTAGGTTAAATGGACTTTTTGGTGTTTAGCAACCTTCTATAAATACACAAGCATGCATCTTTATTGAGGGCCAAAACCTAGTGTAATCTTCATATTATTTATTATAGAACGATAGTTTATAAAGATTGTACATGATAAATCGAATTATGTCATAAGACTTTAAATAGATAATATATTCGATTTCTCATAAAAAGGATTTATTCTATTTTTTTAATTATTTTTTTACTGTTTTTTAATTAACTGTTAGAGTCTTTTCTAGTAAACTGAAAATGAAACTATGCCGGAAGTTTTTTTGCCAAAATACAAGGAGTGCTGTGACGAAATACTGTAAACTTTCACTTCTCCAAAAATATTAACAAAAAATAATATATAACATTTATTTTGTTATTCGAAGTCCAATTTCCGCTCGAAGGAACCACCATTATCTCCCATACGTTACGTAAGCACCGGTAAATAATAAATAACTAAAATAATCGAATAAATATTGATTACTACCATACCCTATTTTAAATAATAACAAGACTGCCATCACGTAATTCTTAAAAATGAGAAACATGGTGCATAAACGTTAAATCCTACTCCTTGTCCCCACATATCTGAGTTCTCGTCTCGTGAGGAGATACAAGTACAGAATACGAAATAAAATTCTGTGTTCGCTACAAATCAATACAAAAGGAGCACAAAACGTTTTCTTTTTCATATTTTTAAATGTCGACAAATGAGCATGGTAATCTACAACAGTCCTCGTTTCCGTATATCTCTAACGGAATGAACATAAAACAAAATCCTCTTCGGCGCAAATTAACATCAAACATTAATCTGGTCAAATTAATACCATGTGACAATACGGAGGCAGCCGATCCGTACATGTCCACGTGCCAATCCCCAGTGTCTTGAAAACGGAAATAAAAATGTTTTCCTCCCAACCGGTTAGAAAGTTGCATCTTTCATAACTCCTTTGAGGTAAGTTGAGTTTTATTGTATCACCAAGGTAAGAAAATGAGTGATGTGATTTTTATGATAAGGCTGTACATGTTAGATGTGGCCAGATGTGACATTATTGATATTACAACATTCGACACAATGCCAACGAATTTGCGGAATTAATTAACTAAGTGGGAACTTCTGCGGAAAAAAAGTATTCAAATTTGGTTAAAAGCACTCTTGCAGACCTAAGGCCATTACAAACCGCACCTCCGGCTCGAAATTTTAATATTTGCAGAGAACACTTTCTTATGTTTTAGTATACTGCTAAATTGTCACAATTTTCCAATGTACGCTCTTTCGTATATCGATCGCTGCAGTTACCGGTGAGACATCCTGTATATTGCAAACAACTTTGTACATTTATATACTTCATATGTTAAATGTAAGATGTTGTCGGTCGTTACATCTTAAAGGTCCAGGATAAAAAAGCAAAACAACATAACAATATAGCAATATAAGAAATTGTCACAATTTTCCAATGTACGCTCTTTCGTATATCGATCGCTGCAGTTACCGATGAGACATCCTGTATATTGCAAATAACTTTGTACATTTATATACTTTATGTGTTAAATGTAAGATGTTGTCGGTCGTTACGTCTTAAAGGTCCAGGATAAAAAAGCAAAACAATATAACAATATAGCAATATAACAAATTGTCACAATTTTCCAATGTACGCTCTTTCGTATATCGATCGCTGCAGTTACCGATGAGACATCCTGTATATTGCAAACAACTTTGTACATTTATATACTTCATGTGTTAAATGTAAGATGTTGTCGGTCGTTACATCTTAAAGGTCCAGGATAAAAAAGCAAAACAATATAACAATATAGCAATATAACAAATTGTCACAATTTTCCAATGTACGCTCTTTCATATATCGATCGCTGCAGTTACCGATGAGACATCCTGTATATTGCAAACAACTTTGTACATTTATATACTTCATGTGTTAAATGTAAGATGTTGTCGGTCGTTACATCTTAAAGGTCCAGGATAAAAAAGCAAAACAATATA